>JAXIVH010000003.1:2387923-2395423 GCA_036785325.1 Urophycis tenuis | reverse complement strand
TGGAGACGGTCGTCTCTGTGCTCCCCGCTCCCCCTCAAAACCAGGTCAACCGAGGCTAGCTGCACGCACACCGCCTCACTGCTGTTAAGTGTTTCTGGAGTTTTGGTGCCTTTTCAGTGTTTCAGGAGTTTGTTGTTGTTTAGGGTTTCAGGTGTTTGTTGTTGTTTATGTTTAGTGTTTCAGGAGTTTGTTGTTGTTCATGTTTAGTGTTTCAGGAGTTTGTTGTTGTTTATGTTTAGTGTTTCAGGAGTTTGTTGTTGTTTATGTTTAGTGTTTCAGGAGTTTGTTGTTGTTTATGTTTAGTGTTTCAGGAGTTTGTTGTTGCTGTTTATGTTTAGTGTTTCAGGAGTTTGTTGTTGTTTATGGTTAGTGTTTCAGGAGTTTGTTTTTGTTTATGTTTAGGAGTTTATTGTTGTTAAGTGTTTCAGGAGTTTGTTGTTGTTTATGTTCAGGAGTGTGTTGTTGTTAAGTGTTGAAGGAGTTGGTCGTTTGTTGTTGTTTATGTTTAGGAGTTTGTTGTTGTTGTCTATGTTAAGGGATTGGATGTTTAAGTTGTCCAGAGTTCAGTTCGTTGTTTAATGTTTGTGACTTTGACTGTGATGTTTATCGTTAGATGTTCAATGGGGTTTGTTGCTTGTTGTTAAGAATTCAAAGACGTGGTTGTTTATCACTGAGTGTTTAAGGAGATTATTGTTTGTGTGTTGTTGTTCAAGGGTTCTAGGAATCTGCCTTTTTGATGTTTGTTACTCAACGCCGAGTTAGTGTTTTTGAGTTTGTTTATATCTCGTTAATAGTTGCTGATGCCTCTATGGAGTCCATCGTTTGACGTCATCATTTGACCCAGTATAAGTGTAGCAGCACAGTCCTCCGGAGGTTATGGTTCCAAGCATATCGAATGCTATCTGGGCCCCGTTCTCTTTCGCCTCATTGATGAACTGATGCAAACTAATGCCATTTGAATTACCACTAATGTGATTGTGCGCATTAGACGGGCAAATCCAGGGCGAGGGCAGACTGTCTGCTGAACGAGCTGCGGAGCCAAGGCACGGGACTTTGATGTGTTCAGCCAAACAAGTTGCTGGTAATTCATTTTAACACGAGGTGCAAAATAACAAATGACTGTGTAAGTGAGTCAGGTTTTATATAGACCACTTTTTAAATGTTACAAAGTGCTTCACATGACATACAAAAGGGACAAAGTAAACAAGATGGGAATGAGAGAGAGTTGAAAAGTATTGTCGCTTTCTGGCTTCAAATTAGGTTTAAATGCCACCTCATGATGTTGGTACTTGAGATAATGCTGTGGAAAAAAAAAAAGGTTAATCCTTTCTTTGTGTTAAAAGTTAATTCAGAAAGAAGTTCTATAGAATAAGGACGCACTAAACTAGTGAGGGAAATGTACACATATCAGTTAATTAAAATAACCATAAGGTGAGGAGGAACCACATGGAGTTTCAGAAACACAAAGCACATAATTGAATTGGACCTCATATACAAATAATTTTGTTTCATTTAAATCAATTGTGTGTTTTATTACCAGGATAAGTCTCGCTGAGTCATTCACAGCACTCACTTGCAACACTGTGAGGAGCCTGCCGGGAGACTTATCAGCAACTCTGTATGAAATATGTGTTCTGGAAGTGAACCGTGTCTTCACATACCAGATGCACTATGGGCGCCAACAGTCTTGCTTCAGTCGGTTGCAACAGTTGGTCAACGCGGTCCGTCCATCGGCACTCCGTTGCTCGAACACTCTGGCCGGTCTGTCGTGGTTAAAACCCTGCTATTATTCTGCCAGCTGTCAACTACGTTCCCCCGACTCGTCTGGTTCACACACTCTTCTGTCCCTCAGCGGAACAACTCTCTCTTACTTCATCAGGTTACGCATTCAAACTCAAGTACAGACGGCGACTTAATCTCCATCTCGTCACCTTGACAAGATAGCGAAGACCCACCCAGCCCCCTTGCTGACCCAATTCTGTTCAATGGACCGCCTTCACCTAGCGGCCATTTTAGTTCTTAACGCCGAATGCCTCGTTGAGTTCCGCCACCCGGCTAGTGAATCAAGATGGCCGCTCGGTGAACGAGGCCCATTCGAGTCCCCTCCGTGACCCGTCCATACCCGTCCTCCGTGACTGCGTCAGACGTGAGGGGAGAGCGCCCCTTGTGCTCTGAGGTCACGCGTTGCTGAGCGTGTTGGTAGCTAACGGCGGCGGCTCAGCAACAGCCGTGTTCAACAGAGAGGCGTGTGAAGGGACGGCCGCCGTCCATTAAGGCGTGAGCACGAATCGAGGGCACGTGCGCGGTCGCGGCGCCCATTGTCTGTGCACGCGGCACGCCGGTCTAATCGTGACAACGCCGAGACTCACGAGGTCCTGACCGCTGAGTCCTCACTGTAAATATAGTCAACCTGCTTCAGTCCAATTACTGAAGAGCTTTTTTATTTTTGTTCTTTCAGAATTGCGGTCCATCTGTCTGTCTTTCCTTTCCTTTTTAGATCTCAGATATAGCGTCATATTTATTTTAAATCTGTTTTTCCATTTGTACATTAATCACATCGTCAACAAGTAATGATTCAAGATTCAAGTCCTTTATTGTCAATTGTGCAGCATCACTTATAGTCATACTGTACAATGAAATGTATTGGACGAGGCTCGTTCCAACATAGAAGGAAGATCAAAGAAAACTGTGAAATCAAATTAAATACAATAACTACAGAATAACAGTAAGAGCAGCAATGGAGAATGAAAGATGGAGAATGAAAATAAGCAGCAATGGAGAATGATTTGTAGCGCATTGTAGAAATATAAAGTGCATACTGAAAGCATGTCAGTATTTTACATCATACATAAACTGGAGGGTGGTACATGAGCTGGTGGTCTGTAATGGTAGAGAATGGTAAAAAAAAAAAATCAGTCAATCAAATCAGTCCCTCTACATACATACCAACATGTTACCAACACAGTTTGTCTTGCTAACTGTGTTGCTTGCTAACTTAGTCTTACTTCCTTTCATCTTATAAGGTTCCTACGACAGAGAACCATGGCAGGGGGATGTGAGGTCGCTCGGAACCCCCCCCCCGGTTCCACGGAGATCATTTGATTGGAGGCCAAAAGAACAAAGGCAGGAACAGAACTTTAATATATTCAAATTGAGGGTGGGTGACAAAGACCAAAACCAACATCTCTTTTACTGTTTGACTTATTTTCTTCACTCGCCTTCGTCCTTCCTGCCTTGTGTGTGTGTGTGTGTGTGTGTATGTGTGTGTATATGTGTGTGTGTATATGTGTGAGTGTGTGCATGTGTGTATGTGTGTGTATATGGGTATGTATATGTGTGAGCGTGTGCATGTGTGTGTGTGTATGTGTGTGTGTGTGTGTATGTGTGTGCGTGCGTGGGTGTGTGCGGGTTTGTGTGTGTGCATGTTTGTGTGTGTGTGTGTCATTTGTAGGGAATGGGGAGTAGGGAGTGGGTAGAGATAGAGTAGATAGAGATATGTAAGAAAGAAGGAGAGACAGAGATATGCTGTGTGTGTGTGCATACCTCTCTATCTCCTATCTCCTATTCCTGTAACTCTTACTCGTACGTCTATCTATCTTGATCAGGAGGGAATGGGAGCAGGTTGTGTCTTTGAAACAAAACACACACGCGAACACTAAGCCAATCATCTGGCTACAAGCTGGGGAAAAAAAATAACGAGGCAACAGAGTTTTTCATTTTGAACGCGGATGGCCGCCCGTCATGATGCTATGATTCAGCAGCGGTGGAGTGACAGTTCTGCAAAAACAGCCCGGCCTCCGAGGCCCAGTTCTGCATGAACAAGTTAACAGAGCAGACCTTCATCTTCACAGAAGTGAGTCGGCAAACATGCTGATGATGATGGTCAACGCGAAGCAGATCACAGACAGGAAAAAATTAGCTCTAGGCTCTAGGCTTGTTCCTTGTTTCTGTTTCTGTGTGTGTGTGTGTGTGTGTGTGTGTGTGTGTGTGTGTGTGTGTGTGTGTGTGTGTGTGTGTGTGTGTGTGTGTGTTCTTCAGAGCTCTGTGGTAATTCGGTTGTGCGTTAGCGGAAGTGCACTCTGCGCCACTGTGAGTCTCCCTCGGGGACTCACGCCGTGGTCACATCATTCGGCACGCCGTCCCAACTCAGCACTTCCTGTTGCCACCGTCACCCCCCGGCATCCACGCCGCTAAAACACCTCGCGGCTCGGCAACCCCTCAGAGGCGAAGAGGGGGGGGGGGGGAAAAAACGCCCCGACAAACAACGACCATTTGTCAATCTCTATCAGCTTTGAAAGTGTTTGGCTCGTTTCCATCCTTTGTATGAAATGAGAACCGCAGAGAGGAAAAAAAAACAAAAAAAAGAATGGTTCTGAATGCATGTGAACTCTCGCTCAATTTCCCAGATTACTTTTCTTTTTTTTTTTTTTTTTTTTTTTGGTTTCGCTTAATCAGGGTGAATTTATCCAGCCGGAAAGGAGTCCGTCGTTGTGCGCTAATGCTAATCAGACGCTATTCATCCTCTTTTTTTCGCTTTGTTTTACAAATGCCTTTTGGGTTCAAAGAGACGAACGCTCGACATAGTTAATTGTCAGCTCTGGAGCGCTAATGACGATGCCGGAGAGGACCAGCGAGTGGTCTTGGGAGGGGGGGGGGGGCTTATCGGGGCGAATGAGCCCCCCCGCGCATGGCTGGGGGTGGGGACGCTGGGAGAAAGGGCAGCGGGTCGGCTGGACCTCAGATAAGGTAACGGCTGTGTCAGTCTCGCTGGCTACAGCAAGCCCCTCCAGTTGAGGTCCTTTTTTTTCAAGGAATTTTTGAAAACCCTGATGTGGTGCCGGCGTCAACAGAACACTCTGTAAATCTGTCAGCACGTAACAGCGCGCGCCACGCGTGACACATGGCGTCGGCATCTCTTTATTGACAACCGGAATGTTGTATGTAACATTTTGACATTTTTTGTAAATGAAAAAGGAATGTTAAGGGCAAGTTGTGGGCCTATTCAGGGCCGCTGCTCAAAACCACCGCGTCAGAGGTTTGATTCTGTTAACATTGAGAATGAGTCATCTGGACTTGGTGGAGAACAGAGTCTACGTTTGGTCTGGAGTAGAGTCTGAAACAGAGTGTGGATTAGTCCAGAGTAGAGTCTGAAACCAGGTGTGGATTAATCTGGAATAGAGTCCGAAACAGAGTGTGGATTATTCCAGAGTAGAGTCTGAAACAGAGTGTGGATTAGTCTAGAGTAGAGTCTGAAACAGAGTGTGGATTGGTCTGGAGTAGAGTCTGAAACAGTGTGTGGATTAGTCTGGTGTAGAGTCTGAAACAGAGTGTGGATTGGTCTGGAGTAGAGTCTGAAACAGTGTGTGGACTAGTCTGGTGTAGAGTCTGAAACAGAGTGTGGATTGGTGTACAGTATAGTCTGAACAGAGTCTGGACTTGGTCTCGAACAGTGTCTGAATTTGGTCTAAAATAGAGTCTGAAACAGTCAAATTCTGGTCTATAGTAGACTCAGACTTTAGTTTAGTTTCTGGCATTTTCCATGCCTATATTTGACATATTCAGCATCTCTTTGTTTTTTTTCTTCCTTTATCTGTTTCTATATTGCATTACTGTGTTGTATTGCACTTCTGTTCAAAAGGGAAACCAAATCTATGATCTCGAAGGGAATAATCCACACCGGCTGGCTGTGTTTTGATGATTATGTAACTTGTTGAAGGAAATAGACAAGGGGAATAACTAGTTAACTACCAGACCAAACTGCACGTTCCAGGAATAAACACGGGGCCAAATCAACATCATCTCTGAACAAAAACACACCCCTTGATGACAACGTGCAAAAGTGGGTCATGCTGAAATCACTTCTCTTTGCCCTACTCATCACAGCTATTTTACATGTTTGAAAAAACAAAGAACAATATTAATGTAGAACGCGGAGGGTAGTACATGAGCTAGTGGTCTCTAATGGTAGAGAATGGTAAAAAAATAACCAGTCAATCAAATAAGTCCCTCTTGTTGTTATGTATGTAGCTACATACATAACAACATGTTACCAACACAGTTTGTCTTGCTAACTGTGTTGCTTGCTAGCTTAGTCTTACTTCCTTTCATCTTATAAGGTTCCTACGACAGAGAACCATGGCGGTGGGATGTGAGGTCGCTCGGAACCCCCCCCCCCCCCCCCCCCGGTTCCACGGAGATCATTTGATTGGAGGCCAAAAGAACAAAGGCAGGAACAGAACTTTAATATATTCAAATTGAGGGTGGGTGACAAAGACCAAAACCAACATCTCTTTTGGCTGTGTTTTGATGATTATGTAACTTGTTGAAGGAAATAGACAAGGGGAATAACTAGTTAACTACCAGACCAAACTGCACGTTCCAGGAATAAACACGGGGCCAAATCAACATCATCTCTGAACAAAAACACACCCCTTGATGACAACAAAACAAAGAACAATATTAATGTAGAACGCTGTCTTAATATTAACTGTTTACTTTTACTCAGTCGGTTACATGTAACAGACATTTTCATCCAGAGAAATGTACAGTACACACATTGAGGTGTGGTTAGGCACCCAAGCTTAACTCTTAAGGTTAACCATGATCCTATCTCTCCAGAACCTAACACCAACCTTAACTTTAAGCATGAACGTAACCCTATCCCTAGAACTTAACCCCAACCCTAACTTTAACCGTGACCCTGTCTTATCACCTAACGCCAACCCTAACTTTAACCGTGATCCTAACCCTATCCCTAGAACCTAACCCCAACCCTAACTTTAACCATGAACCTAACCCTATCCCTAGTACCTAACCCCAACCCTAACTTTAACCGTGACCCTCACCTTATCACCTAACGCCAACCCTAACTTTAACCGTGATCCTAACCCTATCCCTATCACCTAACCCCAACCCTAACTTTAACCATGAACCTAACCCTAACCCTATCCCTAGAACCTAACCCCAACCCTAACTTTAACCATGAACCTAACCCTATCCCTAGAACCTAACCCCAACCCTACCTTTAACCATGAACCTAACCCTATCCCTATCACCTAACCCCAACCCTAACTTTAAACATGAACCTAACCCTATCCCTAT
This sequence comes from Urophycis tenuis, assembly GCA_036785325.1. NCBI lineage: Eukaryota > Metazoa > Chordata > Actinopteri > Gadiformes > Phycidae > Urophycis > Urophycis tenuis. The sequence continues at coordinate 2,388,322 of JAXIVH010000003.1, read as the reverse complement.
CACCTAACCCAACCCTAACTTTAACCATGACCCTCACCCTATAACTTAACCCCAACCCTAACCCTAACTTTAACCGTGACGCTCACCCTATCACCTAACCCCAGCCCTAACCCTAACTTTAACCATGAACCTAACCCTATCCCTATCCCCTAACCCCAAGCCTACTTACAAACCCTGAGTAAGCAGCCTCACTGGTTTCTTCCACAGCAGCTAGGGGTTTCCCCGACGGCACGAGATGCACAGATCCGTACACAACCTGAGTAGATGTCCCTCTAAGGCTGGCCACTACCTGCTCCTTAACCCCAACAAACTCCTCAGCGTCACTCTGGATTAGCGGCTGAACGACAGAGCGTTTCCTCCACGTGGCGTTCTGTCGATCAAGCCCGGGCGTCTCATCTC
>JAXIVH010000003.1:2297581-2387723 GCA_036785325.1 Urophycis tenuis | reverse complement strand
ATGTGACCTTAAAGCTCATTGGCTTCTCCTGAATTAACAGTGGGACAGAGACAAGAGAGGAGAGGAGAGGGAGGGTGGGGGGGACGGGGGGGGGGGGGGGGGGGAGATGGGGGAGGCATAGGTAGGTCATCGATGGAAAAATGTGTGAGGGGAATGAGAAAGGACAACTTTAGAGTTCAGAGGAAGAGAGGGCAGGGTGAGAGAGAGAGAAACAGAAACAGAGACAGAGACAGAGACAGAGACAGAGAGAGAGAGAGAGAGAGAGAGAGGGGCCGCAACAGGTTTAGTTTCTCTAAAGGTTTATGGAAGATGACAAAATGTTGGAAACATAATACTATCATTGAGCACAGACACCGGAACTTCACTCAGGGAATGACAACTAAAACACTAACACAGAAGAGACTTACCGAAAACCGGTCTCCCTAACTGCAACAACACGAACAGGTCACAAATTGCACACCCAAATGAAATCCTAGGTAGGACGGCCTACCTGTCTGTCTACCTGCCTGCCTGTCTGCCTGCCCGGCTACCTGTGTGCAATCTCCCCACCGTGGCTTGGACCGGAGTCTTCCACAGATCTCAGCAGACCTCTTGTGGAGGGAGGCCTGAGGGGGAAGGGTGGGATTGTTTTTCGACACTTTCTGAATCTCGCGTACTCTCGCTGGTTTCTCCAAATTGCCGACCCTAGCTTTAAAGATTAAACGGGAGCCAGGTAAGAAAATGTGCTGGTGATTGATCACGTTACATTACATTGAGTCACTTGGTTTGGACCGTTTTAAAAACGAGGCGGCTGAGGGTTGAGATCCATCACGGCGCCACTGAGCTGCAAAACGTTCGGACGTCCGGCGACGTTGTGAAACATCAGAGTGCCGAGGGGTTTGGGGATCAGTGTTTTAGTGTATGTATATTTTCTTAACTGGTGGGTGGCGAGGCGAAGGAGTAGAGAGAGCTCCATCACCAGCCATTCAGCGCTGTGCACTAGGGGTTGCACAGACTAGTCGACTTTAAGAACTACAATGACGTTTTGCGTGTGACGTCGACTAGTCGGCGATCGTGTGACTTTGGCCGTGTTCCAAACTGGAGGCTGCGACTCGCTAGAGCACTTCCTTGTGAGTCGCGATCTATGGAGCGTTCTTGGGAGTCGAGGCTGGAGTGCTGCCTAGCATTCGTGAACGTTCGGAGTTTGGAACGACTTCCTAGTGTGTGGAGCGCTCCCGCTTTTTATACTGCGCTTTCGCTTTTATTCTGCGCGTTTCTTTCGAAGAAAATAAGAAGAATGGATGCGGTTGCTGTCGAGCTGTTTCTTTTTTATTGTACATGGCGTACATGTCAATTAATACAGATTATTGCAAAACATTCCCTCCTCCTGTGATTTTGATTATGACGAAAAATATGAATGACGTCATCAGTGACTAGCCGACGTCGACTCGACTTTCATCACATTAGAGTCGACTTTAAAAAATCTGAAGTCATGCAACCCCTACTGTGCACTCAGACGGGCGGTCAAAGAGCTCCTGTCAGTGGACGAGATGGACCTTCAGAGATCTCTCTGAAGAGAGGGAGTGACTCTGCAGACCAGCTCTGCAGCGGCTCAACATCAGCCCCGGTCACTGCTGGAGATACACTTCCAACGGCACCGGTTGCAAAAAGACAATGAAACCCCCCCCCCCCCCGAACCTTGAAATAATTGCCGAAATAATCTCTTTATATTCTGTAAAAGCGGCAGTCAAAGTTGTCATTTACCAGAGGTACTTTATATAATGTATTTCCTCCTTCCGCTCTCTCTCTCTAAGCTTAAACCAGCTTAATAATGCCTTTGCTAATGCAAAGGGAATACAATTACAATAGTGGTTCAATTGCGTGTGTCGTGGTTGCGTAGTCGTGTGTGTGTCAGTAACGTGTGAGCACGCATCTACGGGCCTCACGTGTGCATAGGTTCCCTGTGTGTGTGTGTGTGTGTGTGTGTGTGTGTGTGTGTGAGTGCCTTCTGTATGACTCTCTGCACTATTCTTGTGTGTCCGGATGTCAATCAGGTCAATACGAGAGGCAAACAGACAGGCATAATGTACATGCAGACAGACAGACAGACAGACACAGCAAAACAGATGCACAGAATAACTTTAATGGTGTGCATGTGTGCGCGTGTTTGTACGTGCGCGCGTGTGTGTCCATTTCATCAAAGCCAGCTCAGACCAGGCAGTGGTCTCACAGTGCGTAGGTGCCCCCTGTAGGCAACAAAGCAGTTTGGTAAAAAAAACCCACAAACCAGACAGCTCACCATGGACACTGCTGGGGCCGTGGCACACGTGATGAGAATATACAGGCAGGGCATGTACAGAGGCTGTAGGCTGGGACACGCGTTTAGTCATGTATGTTATGTAGAATTACCTACCGGTACATGTATTTCTTCATAGACATAGCTCCTCCAGAGTGAATTGATTCTTTATCATGGTTATTGTATTATATTGTTATACTGCATGAGGTACTTCAATGTACAAATTAGTTGAATAATGACTCCATTAATTAGTGTGTTGAATACCCCCCCCAACACACACACACACACACACACACACACACACACACACACACACACACACACACACGCACACACACACACACACAGAGAGAGAGATGTCCGAGCCTCTAACGCGTTCGTTCCCTCGTTGTTACGGGGTAATCATCTCATATAAACGACCGGACATTTACATTCGTATGTCGCGGCAGTGATGCGCTTCCGTAGTTTGATGGGTGTCATGCTATGTTAACTTCGGTCTGTCATCATCCTTTGGGGGTCAGGTCGTCCCACTGTGCACTCACAACCACAGTCAGTGTCGTACGTGCATCTTTGTGAAGCGGGCCGCAATACTGTGTAGAGTGCGTGTGGCCGGCCTCACACCGCGAGCAGTGTCCGCGCACCACGGCGACCGGCCTCACACCGTGAGCAGTGTCCGCACACCACGGCGACCGGCCTCACACCGCGAGCAGTGTCCGCACACCACGGCGACCGGCCAAACCGGGGGGGGGGAGGGGGGGCGGGCGAGGAGAGGAGAGGGCCCGGTGCCAGAGCCGGCAGCCTGGCAGCCATCACCGGGGCAGACGGTGCCACTTACCCAGACACAGGATCGTGCTCATCACAGTTACACACAAATTACCGCCGATTTGCATGGGAACCCAAAAGGGAGCGAGAGAGTGACACACACAGAGGGAGAGTCGAGAGAGAGAGAGAGAGAGCGACAGAGTGACACAGAGGGAGACTCGAGAGAGAGAGAGAGAGAGACAGAGTGCCGGGAGGGTGGACACGGGAAGTGGCGAGGAAGGGAACGCCGCGCACCGAATGCTGAATGGCGAGCATAAAAGCCAAGGCTACGGCTTTCTTCGGGGGAGGGGGGGGGGACCCCATATCGTGGCGCTGCACGTGAGGGCGGGAGGCCGGCGGCGAGGTGAACACGGCAGAGGACGCGCCGGCGGTCGAGACGGCGGGAGTACCCAGAAACGTGCAAGATCGCCATGGCAACACGCCGGGCCGCTTTTAGAAACGCGCGAGTCCCCGGAGAATGGAAATGTCAAAGGGACGAATGCCATGTCAGGAACATGTCCGGCCCGCGCACCGCGAGAACCTTGTGCATCTTCGGCCCCCGGAGCAGGCGCGCACCTTCGTCATCCCGCGACCTCCGACCTGCGCCGCTGCCCGAACGAAGGGATGAACACCACGAGGACGGCCACGTGAGATCGGGATCATTCGCGGGGGTGGGACCCCCGTGTTTGGGCGAAGGTGCCCCCCCCCCCCCGACATGACTCACTTTCTTTTTTTTGCGTTTTCTTAAAAATTATTATTTTTTTTAACAATGGTTTGATTTGTTATTGAGCTCTATAGCGGCCTGGCCTTGCTCAGTTCTCCCCGCAGATGTGAACATCGGTCGACGACGTGGCGTGGCCACTCGTGTCGTGTGGCTTCAGCGGCACTGCTGAGAACGTGTCCTCCACGCCACTCCCCTCTTCATTTACCACCACTCCTCATCTCTCTCTCCATCCTTCATCCTCCCAAACCCTCTCTCTGTGTCCCCCCCCCCCATGCATTCTCTCAGAGAGGGGGGAGAGGTTCTCTATCCCCAGCTCTCTCTCCTTTACCCCATCACTGTCGCCGCCCCCTTATCAACACACACACACACTCGCTGCATCACCACCATGATGGGTGTGGATGTCCACAGGGTTCTTCCCAATAACGAGCACCATCATAGTGCATTATTACGATGATTGTCCATTATAGTCCCCAATACAGTACATCAGTAAAGAAAGGAACTGGGAACCCTGTGAACAACAGGGTGATCAAACGACCTCCACAAAACACATTCATCGCATCATTGGGTGATGGATGCAGCGGGTTCATCCGTTCATGCTTGTTTTTTTTTGGGGGGGGGGTAGCGTTCACCATCGTTTGCCTCCATTGTCTGTTGCAGTTTAAAGGTTTCAGGTTGCCAAGACATCCGTGGCACACGCGTGTGATTTCATTTGACATGTGTTTCGGGTCAAACACGGTTAAACACGCCACACACGTGTGATATTGTTTCGACGAATACACATTCAGTGTAAATTCAGTTCAGAGTATGAAGAAGAGCGCGGAGACGAAGATGAGTGAGATCCTGTCGCGGCACTAATCTCACCACAACAACACACACACACACACACACACAGAAGAAACTCTCTGGCAGTCGCTCCCGGAGGGGCGTGCCTTTCGAGGACACGCGCGCTCAACACGGAGGTAGATTGGGCCGCGATGAGTGACAAGCCGCTGGGCGCAGGGGTAATTACAGCATACGTGTGGAGAGTCACGTAACGGAGAATGCTCCCACTGCAATGGTTCCCCCGCTGCCCTGCTCTAAAATCCATGGGTAGTCTATAGGGGGCCTACTAGGGGGCGGTTTCACTCCCACGTGAAAGGTTGTGGGTTTGAAACCCCCCAATGTCGCCCAGTCTACCTGTAGGCAATCAATGAGCAAGAGTCCTTCAGAAGCACATGAGTATTATATGATATACTGTATATTATTTCAAACAACCGACATCCGCTGTTAAAGAACCGGCGGCAGTAGCTCAGTGGGTAGAGCGGGTGGACAGAGCGGGTCGTCCACTAACCTTAGGGTTGGCGGTTCGATCCCCCTGGTCCCCCCGTCCTCCAACCGTCCACATGTAGAACCCCACAAATGTACTCATTGTAAGACGCTTTGGACAAAAGCGTCTGCTAAATGCCCCCTTTTAGAAACGGTGCCATGGGGGTGATTATTGTCACATCCTTATCATCAAGACAAGCATGTGAATGAGATTCCTTGCTTGAAGCCTGACCTCTTCTATATTTCTTTTTTTTTTTCATTTCTTATGTGGAGAACGCCAGTGAGTCAGCCGCCCGGCCCTGAAGACATGGCAGAGGTTGTGGATGTGAAGCGTCCCCATGCAGGACGGGAGACAGAGGGGACAGAGGAGACAGAGTAGATGGAGGGGAAACAGGAGACAGAGGGGACACAGAGGACAGAAGAGACAGGGGGACAGAGGAGACAGAAGAAACAGAGGAGACACAGGAGACATAGGAGACAGAGGGGACAGAGGGGACAGGGGAGATGGAGGGGACACAGTGGACAGAGGAGACAGAGGGGACACAGAGGGGACAAAGGAGGCAGAGGGGACAGAGGAGACACAGGAGACAGAGGGGACAGAGGAGATGGAGGGGACACAGTGGACAGAGGAGACAGAGGGGACACAGAGGGGACAGAGGAGGCAGAGGGGACACACGAGACAGAGGGGAATGAGGAGACAGAGGAGGCAGAGGGGACAGAGGGGACACAATGGACAGAGGAGACAGAGGAGACAGAGGAGACACAGGAGACAGAGGGGACACAGGAGACACAGTGGACAGAGGACAGAGGGGACAGAGGGGAACAAGGAGACAGAGGAGGCAGAGGGGACAGAGGAGACACAGTGGACAGAGGAGACACAGAGGGGACAGGGGGGACAGAGGGGAACAAGGAGACAGAGGAGACTGAGAGGACAGAGGAGACTGAGAGGACAGAGGGGACAAAGGACACTGAGAGGACAGAGGAGCCAGGCGGCTACGGTCGCAGCAGAGCGGGACTGCTTAGACATGCAAGGTCGCCATGCTTTTCAGAGCCCACGGAGTGCACGGTGGAATTTCACCCACGAGCTGTCAGAGATGTGATCCCTTTTCTTTTGTCGGGTGTTCTTTTTGGAAATGAAACGCAGATGCACGGAATATCACCATTTCTCATGAAGCGCCTGTCAAAATAGCGATAGATTGTTGATGTTATTAATATGTTGATGTTAATAACGTGACTCGTCAGTGGTTGCAGTGTCGAGACTCGATCCAGACACCCTATTTTTGCTGTTCCACTGGCCGTTTGAGTCATGGGGTGGTTGGCCTACATAACACAAACACCAACATTCACTGAAAACTTACGTTACCTCCTCGAATAAAAAACCCCACACACAAGGCTGCAGACCTAACTGTAATCTTCCCGGTCTCTCCATCTCTCTCCCTCTACGTTGTCTAACAGAAAAGAAACGCACTGCACCTTGGATCGTCTCTTGCAATCTCAAAACCGATTTCCTGACATACTCAAGAAACGCAGTCGAAAAAAAAAAAAAAAAATACTATATATTCCTTAAGAAAATGGAAAGGCTGCCCAGTGGCGCGCGGCTAGCTGCTAATCAGACATCAGAGATATGCTCTGGCCGTCGCCTGGGAAGCCTAGCACACTGACCTACATATTAGCAGCTGGGAGAGAGGCGAGGCGGTCTGCAGCCGGCTTTTCATCATTCCAGCTGAGCGGTAATGGAACAGAAGGGCCGACCGCTCAGGCTTGGTGCTCCATTGTTGTGGGATGTGACCTGGCATTTTCCATCTCCCCCATGTATCGGGGGCCGTAATGCGATCAACAAGTAATACGGGGCAAAAAAGCCTCTCTCCTGCGCACGGGAGTGCGTGCGATCGATCGATTGATTGATTGATTGATTGAACGATCGCGTCCGTGTGATCGCATTCAGTGGCGGTGGACGGGTCGCTCGCGCCGTTACGATATCAATATCGATCGGGTGAAACAAACGGGGTCATCTCACGAGCGAGCCACACACACACACACGTCTTGACGTCATTCCAGTCCAATATTTCAGAGACGCCGGCGTGCGTCGGTGAACTGGTCTGGGCCGTGGGGGGGCGGCGGGAGGGCGGACGTGCGCAAACACACACACACACACACCGACCGGCGCCACGAAATACCCCGCCGGCTATTCATCAACAACAGGTGCCTGGCCCACATAGTCCGATGGGTCGTTATCGTCTCCAGCGGTGTTGCTAATTGTGCACAATTTCCCTGAACTCAGCGACTCGGGCAGTAGGTCAGGGAGAAAAGTAGGTCGACAAATTCAATTTTCATTAGTGCCGGGGTTAAATCAATTCCAAGACGTTCAATTCAATTTGGGTTTTTCGGCCCTCACAAGACACCGATATCCATAACGTAATATCACAAAATCCATACTTCCTGGTAATGTAATTGTGAGGAGGCTTGCCTCATTGCATTACATTCTATGTGAGGTAACGACTCTGGCTCTGGTCCTACACTTCTAACCAGCTATAAACACAGACTTAACCAAACCAGTGTGATCCCAAAAACATGGCCCGCTTGATTCAATCACAAATGAAATACGAATGATCATAAAACAGACGTCCAGCAAATGGGTCAGAACGTCTGAAGAGTGGTTGCCCTATATCTGAATTTCTTGTAATTAAATCGTTGTATTTAACCATAAAATCAACATAAAAAACGTGGCATTCGTCTAAAAAGTTGTAGCCCAATGTGGCATATGTGAATAATCCAAATATTTTTTTTAATACAGACGAGTTTGAACAAGGTGATGGCTTTGGCGCGTTCCAAGGTGTCATCGAGACACCTCAAGGAGCCAAAAGGAAACAGCGAAAGCCCTCAAGTGTCATCGAAATTAGGTCAGCACACATCCGAAAGGGAAACTTAAAGAAGTTACGATAGAGTTGGTAATTCAAAGGCGAGGCCTTTCATGTTTGATTTGAACAATAATGTTAGGAAAAATATTATCTAGCAATGGTACGGTTAGGTTGATCTGACATTCTGAAGAAGGACATGGTGAAGATTGTATTCCTCTTGGCGACTTTAAGTCTGACTCTCTGGAACTTGGAGACATAACATAACGTGATTGAAGAATACACCTGTCATGTCAAATCTGCTTAGTAACATGTAATCTTTATACATTATAAGCTAATCAGAATGGGACACTCCTGTCATGCTGTTCCGGTTTGAGACTTGTATGTAATACACTGTCTCCGGGAGCAGGCAGAAGGAACTGAGGAAGATTCACGCACAAATCTCTTGCTCGATGAAATCCTCTGCTTCTCCTCGTACGAGACCAATAAACAACTTCAGCTTAAACTATATAGAGTTCCTGGCACTTCTTGTTCTTCGGCATAAACAACAATCTCCTCACTATCAAAGAATACCCGGAAAAAAGTATGTATGTGGGTCAGCATCCCAAACTTTCCCCCCCCCCCCAACAGTTTGCACCCAGGAGACGAGGGGAATCCACCCCATGTGGAGAGACGTCCGTGGCGACCGTCAGATCACAGCGGGTCTCACGGCGGTCTCTCTCACCCCCGGCGCCATTACCGTGGCGCCGCTGGCTCCCCCGCGGCGGCGGCGGCCACATTTGGCCGGTCGCACTCAGCGGTACTCAGCAGTGTGGCGGGTGGCCGTTTCATAAACCTCACATTATGCGGCTCCTAATGACTCGAGCCGAGCGCCATCTCACACACACACGGCCGGCAGGCCAGAGGGGTCAGACCATTAGACCGAGTGCAACACTAAGTCTAATTCTGTACCACGGGTGCCGTGTGAGAGCTGGAGGCTAAATGAAACGTCGTCACCAGAACACATCTTTTGGTCCTTGGTGATGCTTTCGTTCTGAAGCTCAAGTTTAGCCGAACGGTGAGTTTATTTCTTCATGATTTCCACCGGCTGTCTGTTTCACGAAGCAAGGCGGTGGCCATTAGAGGATGATTTATTTGAAGATAACTGCAAAGAGAAATACATCAATATCGACTAGTGCAAGTTGCAGTACATTTGGTTCCAGTTAAACAAGAAGTACAACAACAACGCGTTGTTTAAATTGCAAACCTTTGGGCGAGTTAAAACCAAAAAGGTCAGCCCTTTGGCGTTTTTTTTTTTGGACAAGATGTGCAGTCTGTACAGAACACCATCTACCCACCGGCGAGTCTCCAAAATGACCGCACAACGTGCGGCCTATTTCGCCCAATTACCCGGAGCATATAAGGTTCCCTTTCCCAATTTCAGCCAGGAGTGGGTCCCCGCCAGACAGCGCTCACCGCAACGGTGAAATCGCTGTAAATCGCTGTAAATCGTCCGCAGAAGAAGTAGGTTATCCCGAACGGCGTGACACGTGAAGGAGTCTCACATGGCGGCCGGGAACACATTCATCTTCTTGGAGATTGACCATTGTTTGCGAAACTACGACCACAATGACTAACAGCGAGGCGTCGTGAAAACACTTGGCGGCGTCTGCCCCTTTGTGGCCAAGTTGCATTTTCTCTCCCTCTTATGACGCATAGAGAAGTGTATAAGACCTGTCAATTGGAGCGTTTTGGGGGCCTTTGTGTTCCGGGGGGGGGGGGGGGGGGGGGGGGGGGGAGGAGGTTAAACACAAGGTGTGTTGGAGTAGAGAGAATACAAAAAAAAAAGGTGGAGACACTGGGCAGAGTGTGAGTGTGTCCCGGTCAATTTAAAGAAAACTAGCCATTTAGCCATTTAAAATGTAGCCATCTAAAGACGCTTGGGCAAATCAATTGCATGTGAGCGTAGTCACACAGACACATGTCTGTTTGGTTCGGTGTTATGGATGAGAATCATCTTTTAAAAGGTAAACACACTACAGAGGTGGTGCTGACTGGCCTACGTCGTGTTTTAATTACTTTATGACTGTGTTGGCATGCTTTCACAAATAAGGCAATTCAAAGCAAAATCTTGAGACTTGAAAGAGACACGAATTAAGCATGGGTGGTTTGTCCTTGCAGTCTGTTTGAATGCAATTTTCTTTTTTCAATATCGTTCCTTCCAACAAGAATAAACAGTCAACATCGAAAAATGCCTTCAATGTTGACTATTTTAACAAAACATCATCGACTCTCACCCTCTTTCCCCTCCGTCTAATCCCATCCCAGACACCGTTCACGGACTAAGAGCAGCTATAAGGATGATAAAACAGCAGAAACCAACATCGAGGATTGGCAAACAAGACTTACATTTAAAGAAAATGAACTGCAATCAAATCCTCCCAGAGAGTAACAACACAACACTAATACAAATAATGGTACACATCAAGACGCAAACACACTGGCTGGATGGAAAGAGGGTGCGTAGGGTCGCTGACATCCAGGTCACGGTGTTGGCGGTACTGAAGACCCAGGGAGGAGGTCAAGATGGGGGCCACAGTGTCGCACGCACATGCATACACACACCGACTGTCTCATATTACCTTTTTACACATCACATTTTATTTTTATGATGTAAAGTTGAGTTGACCCGAAGAACAAGAATTTCACTGCTGGTAATGATGTACGTTGTTATCTAGTAGGTGACGATAAACTTGAAACATACACGTAAACCCGGGGATCTGAACACAGGGGCAGATAGGCCCAATCTGCGCAGGCCCAATCAGAGCAGGTCCAATCAGAGCAGGTCCAATCAGAGCAGGTCCAATCAGAGCAGGCCCAATCCGAGCAGGTCCAATCAGAGCAGGTCCAATCAGAGCAGGCCCAATCAGAGCAGGTCCAATCCGAGCAGGCCCAATCCGAGCAGGTCCAATCAGAGCAGGCCCAATCCGAGCAAGCCCAATCAGAGCAGACACACAGCCAGGGACACCTTCTGAGGAGGAAGATGATCAACATCATTGATCAGCCGTCTCCAATGGGAGTGAGCCTGCCGTTGTTGATGAGTACATGTAATATAATATTTTAAAGAAAAGACACTGGAAGGAATGTCTGGATGAACAGCATCATGACCTCAATGGCAGCGACTGCAGACACCAACATTTCCAATCCGTTCGTACGCGTTCGGTTCCCGTCTTTCAAAATGAGCTCTCTGGGCTTCGCCGTTTGAAGAGGCAAACGATGTGCCATCATTCAGATTGCCACTTTGAATAAAAATGCAATATGGGGCCAGTGTGAATATCACACTCTGGCATTTTCAATCACATTCTACAGGAAAAAATATATATATTTTACAATTTCCAAAACACAAAAAACCTCATCAATGGCTATCGAAAGTAGGTTAAATAGGCAGCGAGCTGCAAAATAATACCCAAGGGAGGGAGATTTTCCAGGACAAAGCCACACATCACAACAATCCTACGAGTCTCGTGTGGGTTCAACCAATAAAAACAACGATCTCATACGGAGAGTGGACCGCACACGTGTCACTTGACCGCCTGAAGCACAGTGTGGCATCGAGAGGCCTCTCCAGATCGTTCGGGCTCCATGGTTTATTGCACGGAACTCTAATCACTTTTACACGCATTCAGGCATCAACAATGCGGGCGGGGGGGGGGGGGGGGGGCGGGCGGGAGTTACCAACCAGCCGTCCTGCTTTGGCGAGATTACCAGCTCCTCTCCAGAGCAGGCCCCATTCTACGCACAGCATCTGCACGTCACATTCTGAACCTCCGTGTTCGCATGCAAATACAAGATGAACTATTGTCCTACACACACGCTGTGTTCATGGGGTTAGGAGCTAATGCTGCGTTAGACAAGACCACTAATGTGTAACGGCGGGCGTGAGGGGAAATAGGAGTTAGTTCCATGTTCCTGATATTAACAATACAGATGTGGTAAAAAAAAAAAAAAAAGCGCCTTCTGCCTGTTGTTCACCCTTTACAAGTACGTACACGTTGTAATCAGTGAAGCGAAACGCATCAGTCTGAACCACCTACATGGTGGCACGGCATTTCGTGCTGCCAAACCATGTATATATATATATATACACAACACATGTATGGATTTATTTGTTAAATCCATATATGTGGTACCGTATTACAATGCTCTGTATTACGACCAGAGCATTGTAATACGGTACCACATATATGGATTTAACAAATAAATCCATAACTATGAAACACTCATCGCCGTGGCATATCAACCATATATTTAATATTTTTACTCTTTATTGTTCATCCACACCCTCCCTTGGAACACATGCTATATTCCTTCATTCTTTCACATTTTGTGGAACGCGTCTAGCATTTTATTTTATTACATCCATTTCTTGCTATTTTTGAGCGACACTGACTTGGAGTACCACAGTTATTTTCCCGTCGCCATACTTCGTGACCATTTTACCGCGGGGCTTGAGGCCACTTTGCGTGGGGCCTGGACAACGACCCTCAGCTGTCATAAAAACAACCAGAATACCAAGGCCTGGCATGAGCCATAGTTTAGTTACCACACCGAAGACGCCATTGGGAATGGCAACAATGGCAAGGGAGTACAAAAGTGCTCTTGTCCTTGAATGTACAAATGTGAATCCAATTGGCCTGCTGAGTATTGGGGTTAGTGTTACACAGGGACGGAGTAGAATTGGTGAAAAGGAGGATGGAGGAAAGTAGGTCAAGTCTATGTTTTCTTGACAGCTGTGGCCTCAGTCACATGCGTGGCTGCAGGTAAACCTTTGTACCAAGACCTGTGGGGGAGACGTTCTTGACCTACATTCAAGCTCCCACATCCTGTCATTATAACCTTACCACGACCGTTTGGGGAGAAGACAAAAAAAAAGGCTGGTTTTAAGGTGAACTCCATTGTAACAACAGTGACCATCCCAAACAAAGGATGGGTTATGTGTTTGGAGTCCTTTTCTTTTAAGATAAATGAAAAGGACAAAGCAGAATATCTAAAAATGGGTCATCGTTTATTGAAGAAGGGCTTCCGCTTTCACAGACACCAAGCGGGACACAACATTTAATAACAAGGGAATAACTGAATGGGTGCCAACCGACATTTGAGTATCCTGCCATGCGCTGTATGGAACCATTCCACTGCACTGAACCCTACAGCACTCGAGGAAAACAATGCCTTGTTGGAATGGAGACAGGAACATGGTGGTAATGCATATCAGTCGTTTAAAAACAAAGTACTGATAAGAGAGACACGTTTCAAAGTGTGATTTCCTCCAAAATAGAACCGCATGTACTTAAAAATAACCGAAGGGGAAAAAAACCCCCCTGTAAAATGTTCACTTGTTCCAGGAATATTTTTTTTCAAAAAACAAAACCCGTAAAAAAAAGAAAAGAAAAGATAAATAATGAAAGAACTGTACCAAACACAGGAAGAATAATAGGAAGACAATAACTTAAAACACAAATGCAGTGGAAGTAGAGTAACACTTGGTGGTGGGGTAAAGGACCACTGCCCAAAGGGTACCTCAGTGAGGGTTTCTTGTTTCACAATGGTGATCTTGCATCTAAACCATAATATATACTGTATATATATATATAGATATAGTATATCTCAATATATTTATTTACACGTGTTTACACAACCCTCACAAATGTAAAGAAGTACTTTAATCCAGATGTGTTTTGTTACATCCATCATGTTATTGATCATTTCAGGAACACGCTCTTCATTGGTCTGTATGAGAACCATCAGCTTCATCACCCGCTCACCGCAGTCCGACTCCGCGGTGCACCGTTTGTATCGGACTCTGCAGTGCACCGTTTGTATCGGACTCTGTGGTGCACCGTTTGTATATCGGACTCCGCGGTGCACCGTTTGTATATTGGACTCCGCGGTGCACCGTTTGTAAATCGGACTCCGCGGTGCACCGTTTGTATATCGGACTCCGCGGTGCACCGTTTGTATCGGACTCCGTGGTCCACCGTTTGTATCGGACTCTGTGGTGCACCGTTTGTATATCGGACTCTGTGGTGCACCGTTTGTATATGGGACTCCGCGGTGCACCGTTTGTATCGGACTCTGTGGTGCACCGTTTGTATATCGGACTCCGCGGTGCACCGGTTGTATTGGACTCCGGTACAAACGTATCGGACTATTGAACTCCGACACAAACGGTCTTCCACAGTTTGCAATCTCGCTGCCGCGCCTCGAGACGCAGCCCGCTCTGCGGTCGACCGGATGAAAGGAGGCAGAAAAAGGAACAGGAAGATGCCGGTAAAAAAGGGCGGCGAGGCCGACAGTCCCCGGGGCCCCTCGGGGGGCGGTTCGGCGTGCGAGCAGCGAGGGAGCCGACGGACGGGTCCGGCAAACCCGGTCAAAGGCCTCGCGGCGTCCTGCGCTTCCCGAGGGTTTGTGAGCGTGTGCAGGCGCGCACTCGCATGTTTGTTTGTTTGTTTGTTTAGCCTCGACTAAACCAGTGGAACCGCCACGGACCATCAGACCCACCAGGGCCGACGTGCTCTCTTCCCCCCCCCCGTCCGTTTTCCGGGGCAAGTCGGTCCGGCGCGAACCGTTGAGTTGTTTAGTGCGCGACGACAACGAAGGGGTGGGGTTTGTTTGGGTGGACCCCGGAAAGTTCCACCTCTGGGACGGGAGCAGTGAAGTGGGATGATGAGAACTTACCGGGGTGGGAGTCGGGGGTCGGGGAGTCGGGGGGGTGGTGGGGTCGGGGCGGGCCCGGCACCTCAGTCGTCCGGTATGGCGGTGTTACAGTTGCCGTGGTAGATGTAGACGGGCCCGTCGCAGCGGTAGTACAGCTGGAAGACGTCGCCGTAGCCGTGCTCCCGCCACCAGGTGCACAGCTGCCGGTTCCAGCCGCAGCCCAGGGCGTGGAACAGCTCGGGGTGCTCCATGCCGATCATGGAGAAGAAGTCCTGGTCGCCCAGGTGGCCGCGGAAGCGGTACTGGTCGGCCAGCTTGGCCACGTTGCCCGGCTCCAGCAGCCGGTTGTAGAGCGCCGAGGCCCGCATGGCCCGCAGGTCCAGCAGCATCACGCCGCTGTTGAAGCCCGGCAGGCCGTCGGGGGGCGGCTCGCCCACCTTGGTCTGGGGGTTCTCCTTGCGGTACTGCCAGAAGGTATGTCTGCAGGGGGGGGAAGGAAGCGTGGTATTTTAGGGCTCGGTGGAAGCAGCACTCTCTGGTCTGGTTTCAAAGAGGAGCACAGATACAGGGCCCCAGGGCTCTTTGAATATAGCGTGCGGCTAATGCTGTGGATCAGCGTGATTACCCCCGTGACTTATAGGGTAGGAGAGCATTAACATTAAAAAGCCATTAGCATTGCAACAGGCAAGTACGGGAGAGCGGAAAAGGGAACGTGGAGGGGTTTTAACGTGAGCATTCTAATGCTCCGCAAAGTATGGTGATATTATATCAAGTGTCAATTGGACCACTACATTAGTCTGCTGTTAAAGGCTCCATGGTCAGTTGATAGGCTCCAAAGGACCGTTTAATAACATAAAACATGGCTGGGTTTGTTAGCTATCAGCTTCAGAGAAAAGGTGGTGACTGATTTCAAACTCAGCACAAGCTGGGGAAGAAGAGTCGAAAACTTCCACGGTCTCAAACTTCTAAAGATCTTTTTTTAGATGGCTGGGTAAAAAGACAGCGGTTTATTTCATCATTCTTTTGTTGGCCCTGGTCAACGGACAGCCTTTAAATAGCTCGTCTCAGACCGGCGGCAACTCAAAAGCACTTTACAATTATTGCCTCACATTCACCCGTTCACACCCACATTCAGCACCACATCCACAACCTCCCCCGGTGACAGCCAGCTCATCGGGAGCAGTCAGCGCTGGGCGTCTTGCTCAAAGACACATCAACACTTGGCAAAAGTGGACCAAAATAAAACGATTCACAGATGACAGACTGACTCGTGGATACACATGCTGCATTCCTGAGTTCTGACTTTTTTTTTTCTCCTAATGGTGAAAAATAGCTTCAGTAGAAAAACTACAAAGTTTAGATCTTCGACCAGACACGAGGCCCGACCCTTAAACACGACTACGCACATTAAGGACAGGTGCCCAGGATTCTCATCCGAGGATCCTCAAGTTTTCTCAGTGGCTGTGGAATGCGAGCGTCCACGTGTGGAATGTGAAGCGGGGAGCTCGGGACTGCGGCCGAGTGTTTTCTCAGCTGGGCTCACAGCCCAGGGGACCAGAGCCAGCCCCCGGCCGTGGATTATCGACCCCACGGGCCTTTCGATGGGTCTGGTGGCCGTGGCAGCCATCTGTCCACATCCCCTTGATACCTTTTACAGGATGGAGCGAGTTAAGGCGACTCAAGAACGATGAAGCCGAACACAAGTTCCTTGTTAAAAGAGAAAGCCGGAGCACAGGCTTCTTCTTCTTCGCTGCTGTGAAACCTGCCCCGCGGTGCAGCCCCACAGTGCAGCTGTGCCCCGCGGTGCAGCCCCGCGGTGCAGCTGTGCCCCAGGGTGCAGCCCCACGGTGCAGCCCCACAGTGCAGCTGTGCCCCAGGGTGCAGCCCCACAGTGCAGCTGTGCCCCAGGGTGCAGCCCCACAGTGCAGCTGTGCCCCAGGGTGCAGCCCCACGAGCAGCCCCACAGTGTAGCTGTGCCCCACGGTGCAGCCCCACGGTGCAGCTGTGCCCCAGGGTGCAGCCCCAGGGTGCAGCCGTGCCCCACGGTGTAGCTGTGCCCCACGGTGCAGCCCCACAGCGTAGCCGTGCCCCACGGTGCAGCCCCACGGTGCAGCCCCACAGTGCATTCCAAACTGGCCCGACTCAAAATCCAATGAATGACTTCGGTTGAAAAGGATAGAAAAAGGAGGAATAACTCTATAGAATGAATTATGATCCACAATTATGATCTGTCCAAGGACAGATAAATACCCATGTTATGTCCACTACAGAGGTCACCATATTATGGATTTTTCCTGCTTGGTTTAATTCAGCTTTAAACACTTAAAATTATTTTCTTTTAAAACTAACGGATTTCTTCACATAAATTCAGACCTCTAAACTGAGAAATAAAGTGCCACTCTCAAACAATTGAGCTATTCAAAGCCAACTCAATTCAACCTTCAAGACTTGAAGACCGTTTGCCCTTGAGAGTTTCTCGTATCAATTTGTGGAGCCTGCTGGCTTATTGTTTCATGGAATGAAAGTAGTACGTAGTATGGACTGACTGGGCTCTTGACAACAAAAGAAATGTTTTTGAGACCGCCGCTTTGAAGACAAACCCCCTGGAGAAGTTATACAGCAGGTATACCGGCTGGACTAGTAAACCGGTCACGAAATGGACTAGTGCCTTTATTTCGGCTGTTGCATTCACGCCATTCCTCGGTTAACTGTACAGAGTGCAATACAGCGTACAATGGCACTGGGGAGAACGATTAGGCTTTCACTCCTGCCAGCAGCAGAGTGGAACACAGAGGCTGCCTCAGGAACTACCAACACAACCGCTGTCTGGTGAACACAGTCGAAGGGAAAAAGACAAATCAGAAGGGATCAAATATCAATCGTGTTTCACGATTCCTCTTACCCTTTTTTTCAAAAACAAAGCTTTGCTGTTGTGCTCTGCGCTCTCTGTGCTCTAGTGCTCTAGCAGCAGCCGGGGGGGTTGAACGTTCGGAGCTCTAGAAGGGGGCTGTCGCACTGAGCGAGGGGCGCTGACTGGGGCTGTGAGCTCCCGCCACTCCGGGGCTACACGACAGCAGAGTGGTGCTGTGGGAAACACGTTCATTTCCTTCATTTGTTGTTGTCGGTTTGTGCAGGGCCTCTGAGAGTCTTCCAGAGGACAGGAGCGAAAAAGCACTGAACCCAAAGCTCTGCAGATGCAGAAGCTCAATTAAAAAAAAAAAGGTAGATTAGGTACACTCCACCACGTCTGTGGACTTGAGGAAAGCCCAATGTTCTCTACCCGGCGTCAGGCGGAGATGTTCTCTGCTGCAGAACAAGCCAAAGAGTTAAGTACCCCCAGTGCATACGAAGCCAATCACAGACCCACGGCGGTAGAGAACCTGGAATAGAAATAGCTCCAAACCCTGTGGAAACGCTGAAATATTTATACAGAAACAGAGTTTGAAATACAGTGACGCCGCAAAAGTTGAAAAAGACAAGGCTATAGTATAGCTATATTATGGCTATATTATGGCTATGTTATGGCTATATTATGACGCGTATGCTATGGCTATATTATGACGTTGCGTTGATGAGCAGAAGCACCGAAATGTGGACATTTTGCCAAATAATATCCTCTCGTCCTGTGTTGCTCCTTGGAAAAAAATACACCATTTATGGATGCATATATGCCAAAAAAAACCAACATATGTGGTACGACCTTAAAGAAGAAGAGAGGACTTTTCGGTCTTTATTGGTCATTCTCAGGATTTTTTAGATACAGGAATGCAATTTGTTCTCTGCATTTGACCCATCCTATGGTACATAGGATAGCCGGGGAGCCATCCTTTGTACAGGGAGCAAGTTCGGGTTCACTGTCTTGCTAAAGGACACCTCGACATGCAGACAGTTTGGAGGAGGGGGATCGAGGGGATCGAACCGCCGACCTTACGGTTAGTGGGCAACCCGCTCTGTGTCAGTGGGCGACCCACTCTGTGTCAGTGGGCGACCCGCTCTGCGTTAGCGGACGACCCGCTCTGTGTTACTGAACGACCCGCTCTGTGTCAGTGGACGACCCGCTCTGTGTTAGTGGACGACCCGCTCTGTCGCTCTGTGTCAGGTGGCGACCCGCTCTGTGTCAGCGGACGACCCGCTCTGCGTTAGTGGACGACCCGCTCTGTGTTAGTGGACGACCCGCTCTGTAAAGGAGTTGCTGATGGAGCCACTGACCAGTACGTGCATCCCCACTCTGGGGCTTCAGCAAACGCACTCGGACAGACCGGATATGTGGCCGACCTACATAGGCTACAAGGGGCCGCTGCTCTCTAAATATAAATATGCGGGGTGTGAACATACGACGCAATGTGCTTCCTCACATGGCTCTTGTTGAGCCGCCCCTTCTGTAGTGGTCGTCCATCGGGGGGGGGGACTTGAAGATCTCCAGGGTCCAATTTTTTTTTTGATTGTGGAGCCGTTAAGTGGCTACGTGCGTGAAGACACATATTTGGACCGGGAAGGGAAATATTTACACAGCGCGGTTCTGGAACAGGGAGCTCATGTTTAATAGGCCGGCCGCCGTCTAGATTTAGCACAGCGCACAGCGGGACGCTCGGTTATCTGTGGCAATTAGTTTGACATTAGCAGCGTCATTGTAACAGATGCTAACGATGGAGACACAGGGACCAAGTGAGTAGATAGCAGGAGGGGTTACTGGTGCTCACATTAGCTAAGCATATTGGCCATTTGGGCTAATCAGGGTCCAAAAAGACCATTCTGTTGACCCACAATTGGAGAAAGCCTGACAATTAGTTGTGATTGATGATTTGATTTAACATGAAGGTGATTGAATGTGAGATTAAAGCCCTTTGATTCGCTGTGCAGTGGTTCAGCCTGCATTCTGTACAGAACAGTTCTGTTGTGCAGCAATTATAATGCTTGTAGGTTCTCCAATCTCAAACCATTTCAGGTAGCTTCGAAAAACTATGACGTGCTTGAGCAGTAGATTCTACAGTAGCACCACATAAAGTTCAGACACCGGTGCTGGTGCAGACAGTCTGCGCCAGACTCAGTACGTTTACATGCAGCAAGAAATTCGAATTTCTGATCGGATCAGATAATGACATGCGTAAGACCGGATCACTTGTCCGAGTATACATGCCGTTCAGAGAATCGGATTAACAGCCGGAGCATGGGCTGACTCTGGACGCTATGTGGCGCTGCGCATGTGCAGAATGGCACTGCGCATGCGCAGAATGCAAAATCCGATTCAGATCCGATTGCTGAGTATACATGCCGTTAAAAGTCCGACTATGAACGAATTATCCAGGTGTTGTTATCCGATTTTGAGATGTCCGAAGTAGGTCCGAAGTAGGTCGGATTAAGGTGTTTACATGCACTTAAAAAGTCCGAACGATGTCTTATACGATTAGAAATTCAAATTTCTTGCTGCATGTAAACGTACTGACTGTCTGCACCAGCACAGACAGTCATTTTGTAGTCATTTGAGACAAGACGTTCATCACCCACAACAGCCATGCAAACTGTCATCCACCAAGACGCAGCTCAGTCCACCAGCTCAGTCCACAGTAATATGTATTATGAACTATATATTGGAGAAGGGGCTGCAAACACATGCATATGCCCACAGAGGCACACAAGCACACTACAGTAGTGAACTACAGCCCAAGCCAAAATTGGCTCCAACAATAAGCCATCCTCATCTTGCATTCATTTTTAGAAATATATTGAACAGCATTCACATCCTAATCTCTCTACTAAACGTTAAGGGAAAAACAGTTTACGATACGTCAGATACGTCGATAGTCTTTGGATGAACCCAACAAACTTTTCACCCATCAGTCCTTTCTTTCGTGGAGTTAGAGTGGCGGACAGTCTCGGCGCCAGTTCACAGAGCCATGTCCACACGTCTGTGTGATAGCGTGTTTTTTTTTTTCTCTCTCTCTCTCTCCCCCTCCTCGCCACACTCTCAGCCGAAGTGTTTCTCTCTTTTTTTTTTTGCGGGGACTGACAAACACAAGCAGCCACCGGGGGACAATCTGTGCCACCAATCTCCCGCTAGAACCGATCCGTCACTTTGTTCCAGACAGGAACAAAGTGATCTCTGGCGACGGCACGTGGTGCCGGTCAGAAGAGTCCAGACACGCAGCCCCCCTGTCCCTCGTTACCGGGGGGGGTCAAGAGAACCCGGCGCGTGATGGAACGTATTGCCAGATGTGTTTCTGATCTATGCAGCCCCGTGTGCAGAGAGAGAGAGAGAGAGAGAGAGAGAGAGAGAGAGAGAGAGAGAGAGAGAGAGAGAGAGAGAGAGAGAGAGAGAGAGAGAGAGAGAGAGAGAGAGAGAGAGAGAGAGAGAGAGAGAGAGAGAGAGAGAGAGAGAGAGAGAGGCTGCACAAACGAGAGATTTGCATGCGATGATTAATACGTGTCCTCACCGCACGCTTCCCTGATCACGTCCGAACGTATTCCCGATGATCGGACCTTAACGAGTCCTGAACGCGTCTCGGAGGGCATTCACACCTGGATCGTGCTGAGAGAGGATCCCCCTGTCACAGCGTGTTTGGGGCAGCCGACATGAAGGCCTCGCTGGTGATGTTCCATAGGCTGCTCTACGATATAGAAACAAGGGAGCGACTTGGAATAAAAATGTGTCATGGGCCAAGCGGCAGTCTGAACAGGTGACTTTTCAGGGCCGGTGTTGTTCCCTACTACCCTACCCTTCTCTTCAATAATGCCCGGTGTGTTGGCACCAAACAAGCGCAGGGAAGTCAAGGTGTTGCCTTTGGCTCGACACAGAAAAGCACTTCCGTACGGGCGGGGCGGGGGGGTTGAGGCGAGGGCCGCCTCTCTGTGGACTCGCCGCTCCTCTTCAGGTGGCGCCGGGCGATGACTGATAATCGACAGGGCGGTGCAGCCGCCTGACACACGGGGAACAAAGAGGGTCTGCAGGAAGGCAAAATCAACGTTGCCGCTACACCTACGCGGCCCTTGGCCATTTGTTGCCTCAAAATCACAGACATTGCTCAGATCTTGGATGGATCTTGGATACTTAACCCAGCAATGGGAATGCTTGAAACTTTGCTTTGGTGACTTGCTCACTGTATGAACAGCAATGAAGTGTTTCACCTTCTGCTAACAAATGTACTTATTGTAAGTTCCTTTGGAACAAAAGCAAAATGTACTTAGACATGTACCAAATTCTCCACGGTAGCCATCACTGAGCTTGCCTTGCCTTGTTCCTACAGTCCGCGGTGATGAGAGGGAGAAAATCGACGCCTGGGTTGAATGAGTCGTGGGTGGATAGGTTTTTATGTTCAGACAGGCACAACTCCAAACAAAAAAGGTTAGCGAGATAATGTCACATGACATTATTTCACTCGTTTAGCTGACGCTTTTGTCCAAAGCGACTTACAATAAGTGCCTCAAACAATGACGGCGTAACCTACTGTGCAATTCATCAAATAGGCAAAATACTTTAAGTGATAGGCTATAGAAACAAGAGAGCGACTTTGAGTAAAAATGTGTCATGGGCGAAGCAGCAGTCTGAGCAGGTGACTTTTCGGTCTGTGGCCGAAGACGCGTAGGGCTCCAACAGCCCTAATATCAGTGGGGCCCTTGGCCCGCCGTTAAGGGGCCTCCGGCCCACCATTGCGAGGCCAGGACCACGAACAACTGAGATGTTGTCGAATGGCCACAGGGGTTCCCCTGCAGTGCGGGACAAGCGAGTGAGTCTGGCCGTCCTGGAGCGTGGTGGGCGGGGCTGGGGTGAACGGTTCGACCATCTCCTGGACGCGGGGGGCAGGCCGGAGCCGTTCACAGCACCAGTGAGTTGAATGGGATTGGAGCAGCCGCCGGTGGCTAGGTCAGGACGCTGCGGAGGAGTGCAGTAGGACACGGCGCACGCCAAGTCTACTGCACTCAGGGTCTATTTTCTGGTATGTCCTTCTGTCTGCAGCACGGGTTATCGAGTAGACAAAGTGAAAATACATCTGCCTGTCTGAGCAGCAACACACAGACATGTTAAAGCCGTTAAGGTGCAGTTAAGGTGCTGTTAAGGTGCGGTGCCAGCGGCGCGCAGGCCAAGCCGCTCTGGTTATTAATTCATTTGATTTCCTTCAGAGGGACAAGTTTATGGAACGGGGCGCGAGAAGCTGTCAATCCCGACAGACGCCGCGAGCAGACCGGCACTCGGGGCCGCGTGAGAGTGAGAGAGTGTGAGTGTGCAGAGAGCGGTGTGGTGGCGTTCTGGGGCAGTTTGGGGCTAATTGCATTAGTGCAATGCATTAGCACACACTTGCACAGATTAGCACATATTAGCTGTCGGCGTGATGGCAGACGCCTGGAACGACCAAGTAGTACGAGGGAGTTGTGGTGGAACCTGGCAACGCAGTCACTTCCACAATAACATCTAAACCACATGTTCTCATGCGCTATGCTTGTGTTGATACAATGAGGGCTCATTAGGAATCGGCATTTCAGTCAGAGTGCAGAGAAACCTTTGTATTCACACTGCAGCCCGTTATATTATCCGTAATTAAGGTTTTCCCCCGCCGTAAAGGACATTTCAATTACCAACATACGCACATAGTTTAGCAGTCAGCTGAGGGACGACACACACACACACACACACACACACACACACACACACACACACACACACACACACACACACACACACACACACACACACACACACACACACACACACACACACACACACACACACACACACACACAGGAATGCAGCCATCTGCACCAGCCATATACACACAACACATTAACACACACACACACTCTTTTAACCTTGCTAGTTACTTAGCGAGCAGCTACACCCAGTCAACACAGCGTGAGGTGGACTTTGTTCTCTGATGAACGCCACTTCCTCGGCAGCTGTTTGTTTGGATGAGTGATCAACAAGTGGTCACACATCTGGCGAGCGATCAACAAGTGGTCAAACATCTGGCGAGCACGCCCTGTCATTCTTCAACACGACCATAACATCCTGAAGGATTCGACTGCGATTTCATCACACAGAAATAGACTGAGCCGTGGAGGTTTGCCGTGCGCGTCTGATTTTGGGGGACACCGAGCGACACGCAGTGCTGAACGGGCAACGGACAGGACGATGGAAACGGGTAAACTCAGACCTCCCGAGCAGAGCGTCGATCCTTCATCATTCGGATGGACTGGCAGCTTTGAACGGGGCGGACGCACGCCGGGCTCTCTGGCGGCCAGGCGGTTCTGATGATGGTGGCGAGGCGGTCCTATCGATGGCGGCGAGGTGGTTCTATTGATGGCGGCGAGGTGGTTCTGTTGATGGCGGCGAGGCGGTTCTGTTGATGGCGGCGAGGCGGTCCTATCGATGGCGGCGAGGCGGTCCTATCGATGGCGGCGAGGTGGTTCTATCGATGGCGGCGGGGCGGTTCTATCGATGGCGGCGAGGCGGTTCTATCGATGGCGGCGAGGCGGTCCTATCGATGGCGGCGAGGCGGTCCTATCGATGGCGGCGAGGCGGTTCTATCGATGGCGGCGAGGCCGTTCTATCGGGCGGCGAGGCAGTTCTGTTGATGGTGGCGAGGCGGCCCTATCGATGGCGGCGAGGCGGTCCTATCGGGGGCGACTCGGGAAGCCGCGTGCCGGAGCGCAGCGCGGCGCCCTGGACGAGAGGCCGCTCCGGCAGGAAGCCGAAAACAATGGTCTGAGAATGTGGTCTCCTTCCCCCCCCCCCCCCCGTACCCTGCCACAGTGCGGGGGGGGGGGATGAGGGGAGGGGAGACAGGAGGAGGAGGAGGAGGAAATGCACAATCAAAACACCCAGAGAGGCCTGGACGGAGGACGCTCTGCAGTGTCTCGGTCCTCATGTACACGCGGGGGTTAAGGCCGTCTGCGGGCATCGTTGCCTCGCTGGCTTTAACTGAAGTGGTCGTCTGAGTGCTGATGCTGAGGCCAAAATGTTGAGCCCACCGAGCCCACCATCAGAGGTGTCATGCCATGCCAGGCTACCATTTATTCTTTTGCAGCACAGACTCAAGTATGAGACTTCAGCAGGAGAATATTGAGGAGAAATTGGAGGAATCCCAAATACAAAAAAAAACAATCGAATAAATACACAAGACGGCATTGTTGCATTTTCATCAAAGAAAGCAAGCCGTTAAGAATGGGGGGAAAAAAACATGAATCACTCGCCCCGTCGCGTTTCAGTCATCCGAAAACAAACCGGCCGCCTCGCCGGCTTTACATTGTGCAGCGAGAGAAACTGATTGGATGCGTTTCACGGGGACCCTGCAGCCGGCGTGCGGGTCCCGCGGGTCCCTCCCACCTCGCCGCCGCCGCCGCCACCGCCGCGACAGAGATTGCGATCGCTAATGGGGAGGGGGGGGGGGGGGGGGGGAAGGGGCTGCCAGCGGTGGGGCTTTGTGACGCAGGCGACATTCAAGCGTAATGTGCCCCCCTGTGTGCCGTAACTAATGTGGAGACACGTGCGGGGGACATTTTGAATATTAACGCGCTTAACCGCTCTCAGTGAGATTGTATTTGCGCACTCGTATGGAGGGGGTCGGTTGAATTGACCCACATTTCCGACGTCGACGTCACAGAGGGGCTGAGGACACGTCAAGTGACACATCTCGGCTGCCGGGGCCACGCTGAAAAACCTCCACGTGATTACCATTTAGACGCACCTGGGGCGGCCGCGGCCACGTACTGGTTAGGGCTTCGGACTTGTAACCGGAGGGTTGCCGGTTCGAACCCCGACCAGCACGAACGGCTGAAGTGCCTGTGAGCGAGGCACCTAACCCCTCACTGCTCCCCGAGCAGCCGCTGTTGGCAGCTCACTGCCGCGAGATTAGTGTGTGCTTCACCTCACTGTGTGCCTCACCTTCACTGTTTCCACTAATTCACGATTGGGTTAATAAATGCAGAGGCCAAATTTCCCTCACGGGATCAAAAGAGTAATTCTTCTTCTTCTTCTTCACCTATTCACGCCATGCAAATACATACAGAAGCAGGCAGCAGAAAGTATAAAAAGGAAATAAAAGTCAATAAGAAAAAATGGCTGCCGAGACGAGCCGCAGTGGATCCTCCCCCCTGTGTTTCCACTCGTTTATTCATCAGAGCCTTTTTTTTTTTTCCTCTCCGCCGCGCCGCGGTTCCGCCCGTTTGGGGACCAGCACCTCAGGTGGCCCGCTGGATGGGAAACAGACCAATCGGGATGATGCAAACGCGTGGCAAACGCGTCCTGCCTTGCGCGGGCCCCAGACACAGACACAGACACAGACACAGACACGGGGCCTGGTACGTTTCACACACACACACACATACACACACTCGCACCGATGCCTCAAACAAACAGCACGAGGCACGGTTCAAAAGGAGAGGGAGAGACAGAGAGGGAGAGACAGAGAGGGAGAGACAGAGAGGGAGAGACAGAGAGGGAGGGGAATGCGGGACGGACGCGGAGACACCAGAGGACGCTTGGTGGCGGTACGGCGACGGCTTCCCGTGATTTTTGCGGCAAATGAAAGCCGTGACGTGGTGACCGTTGGCAATGTCACGCGCGCTCACCCTGGAAGATTCCCTGCCCTCGGCCGGGGAATTAACATCGTCCCGTTAAACCCGCCGGTTAGAGTTGACTCTCCCCGGGGGGGAAACGCTGGGATGCGGACTTTTTAAGGGGGCGTCGAAATAAGCATTCACTTACACCGCGGCGCCGTTTCCCTCGCCGCCGCCGCCGCCGAATGTGCTGAATCGTAGTGCTGTAGTGGTACTGGCACAATAACTCGCCGCATTGCATACAACCCCCTGAACTGTGGATGCTGCGTATTCTCTGGGAGAGAAAAAAAAAAAAAAAAACGATCAAGTCATTTGAAACAGTATGCACATTTTCCGTTTCATCACCGTCGCAGATTACATTTGTCCCATCTTCGAGGTACCGGCGTCGGGAAAATCCGCAGGGGGCGGGTGGGGGAGACGTTTTCCGACATGGATCCCTAGTCGCTGCTCTCTCCACCTAGCGTGAGCCGCTGATTGCTTAAAAAAAAAACAAAAAAAAAAACACCTGCCTCTTCTTGCTGGCCTCTTCTTCTTCTTCACAACACTTTTGAGACACACAAGCACACGTACACATGCCCACGCACACGCACACACCTCCTAGAGTAGCCCCTTACATGGATGATGGACATGGAGAACGCCCACCTGGCAACACAGCCCTTCCGAACCAATGTTCTGTCCTTCAGTCACGTTCCAACGCGCTGCCCTTATTTCCTCCATGTCATCCGCGAGACCACAAGCCCGGCACTTAAAGCGTTTGTTGATCGGGCTCCCCGGTTCCATTTGTGAACGTGAGCTCGATCAGGGGGGGATTCATCCGGGGATTAACCCTAACCCTAACCCTAACCCTAACCCTGACCTAACCCTAACCCTAACCCTAACCCTACTCGGGGGGGGGGGGGGGTTGGGGGTCTGGGGAAGGTTTAAATCTTTAGCAGTAAATCTTTAGCCGAGGGGCGCAGGGTGCCTGATGAAACCAAGGGGAACCTGCTGATCGATGCGTGAACAAACAAGTAGATCTCGCTGGGGTTTTTTTCCCCTCCCGATACCGTGTGAGAGACACCGCATCTCAGCCCAGCGAGCGCATTGCTCGTGTGTTACGACACGACAAAATGTGTTGGTGGCGGTAGCTGTGCAGTCACTTAACCACGGGCAGACATCCGCTAGCCTGGCTGACGCGTCCACATCTCGATGAGATGGTGGTCTGGGAACTAGGTGTGCATTTTCTCGTATTTGAGGCGTGGTTTACGAATGCCTAGAGCCGTTTATTGGGCGCTACGAATGTCTATCAAATGGCGTCTGGTTCTTCACATGCTGCTTTGCGTGCGATTCATAGCCAATTGCTACTAAAAAATAGCTACTAAAATTAAATTAATTGCTACAAAAGCTACTTAATACACTTTCTAAAGCTGCATCGAACGGTAACGCTGTGTCCGCTGCCATGTTGGATTAACACGCTACAAGCTTCGGTGTCGTGCATAGACGTCGTCATCGTATTGCTGCCCCCCCTTCTGTGATTGGTTCCCTAACTCAGGGGAAAATAAGGGCGGTGGTTTCCAGGCTGTCTTTGCAGTGAGAATAAAATCGCGCGCAAAGCAGCATGGGAATTCCCAGGCTAGACATCCGCACCGGCGGTGTGATGCAGTTGCCGTGGTGACGCGGCGCGTACCTGTAGACTGGCTGCATCTCCCTGGTGATGCCTAGCACGGCGCCGGGGGGGAAGCGGTCGAACTGCTGGAAGAGGTCCCGGATGTTGGTCCGGTACTTCAGGTCCAGGTCCACCTGCACGATGCGTGTCAGGCCTGCGGGGGGGAAAAAAGGCCTTCGTTAATGACACGTGTCGACGGCACGACGTCCTGACTCGTGCCTGGAGGAGCCACGTATGGGTCTAAATACAGGTCTGCTGACAGACACATCGGTGGTTTCCTCTTAAGGGCGTTGGTGGTACCGGGAACCACAGACACATGGGGCAGACAGGGACCGGCACCGTCTGGGGAACAAAGCGATTCTACTGAAAAAAAAAAAGAGCTCGGCAACATACCTTGGCTAAAAGATTCCCAAAGATTTAGAGCCGCATACAAACAATTAAAGTCCTTCATGCCATTTTCTGTTTTAATCTCCCCACTTACTCCCTGGAAACTAAACAAATGCGCGCCCCCCTTGCCCTGCCATTACCAGAACACTGTGGTGCAGCGATGATTGGACCCGCCGCCTTGGCTGGGGAAACAAAGTCCTAGAGCAACATGGCTCTCTGCTGGCAGATCCAGCCAGCGTGCTTTTTCATCGAGATATCTTTAGCCAAGACTTTTTATCTTCTATCGACAGTGCAAAAAGTATTAACCCGAGAATTGCATAGAAAAAAAAAAACATCTCAAGATTCACCACTGCCTGAGAAGAAAGAAGCTTGGGTGTTTGCAAATATAAGTTCAGTGCAGTCATTTCCACTATCAACAACCACTATGGCGCAGATGAAAAAGCCGTAGCAAAAAAAAAGAGAAAATAAATAAAGACCTATAGCATACAGAGCAAAGCATAGTGAAGCTTCTGAGTGCCCCTAATGCTACCTTACAGTCTTTGTCAACCAGTCAAAACACTAGGTATCCAGGAACTATGAACCTTTCATCTGCTCATTGTTTCGTGATCCTTGTTTTCCCGGTTGGCATGGCGACGAAAGGCAGGGAAATCCTTGGGACATCTGACTGGTACGCCATGGAAACAACATGATTACTGCGCCGGTGGACGGTTGCCATGTCGATTTCACAGTGATGACCAGGAATAGTGAGTGATTGGCTCTGGCTTCCGGACTCTGCCACGGCACTCAAATGGATCAATAGGATTCTCTTTCTGTGGGGTTACTGCCACGCTCAAGGCAGCAAGAGAAAGGTAGAGTCCATCCACAAAACCAAACAGAAATCTAGAAAAACATAGTCAACACTTTTATCACAGCTTTAAAAGCTTAAAAAAAAACACTTGTGATGTACATGTTGTTGTTGTTCTTGTTGGCTGTTGACACAATTAATATATTAGTTACTTATCCAATTAAACAAACATGTTTATCCCGACTTAAAATTTGGCACGGAAATGAAAATAAACACATAATACTAAAAAGTTAGAAAGTTTGGTTCTACAGACAAAGTAAGGCCATTTAACATAGTTAAAAACAATCCACAAATGTAGGATAATTATTTTGAGTCTGCTACAATCTTAATTCAAATGAAGGGTATTACACATTTTAACTGTTGCCATCACCAACAGATCAAGGTTCACATTCTGCTACTCAAATTGACAGGTCATGGGCCCCACACAGGTTCTGACCATAAAAGGGTTCAAGTTCTGGCTCTAAAAAGGTTCAGGTTCTGACTGTAAAAAGGTTCAGGTGCTGACTGTAAAAAGGTTCAGGTTCTGACTGTAAAAAGGTTCAGGTGCTGACTGTAAAAGGGCCCGACAACACAGAGGGGACGAGCCCTATAGCAAGGCGGGAGGGGAGGGGGGGGAAGAAGAGAAAACACAAACTTGGCCTAAACTAAGCTCGGTCAAACAATGAGGGGTGACTGGGCTGCAGCATCGCTGGGACTGAAGAGGGCTTTGAGGGAGAGACATAAATAAATGAAAATAAACCGGGCAGGCTAGCGTCAGCCGGTTTGCAGTCTTCCTATCAAAACAAGGAAGTGACCCGACACAATGCCTCCCAGCGCTATGCCAACAGCGACGGCGACCGGAAGAGAGTTCTCTCTGGAGCCGCCGTGACGCTTTGTTTATACGCGCTGAGCTTAGCCAGAGGTGGGGCTGCGGGAATAGGTGTTAGTCTGATACAACACTGGGGGGGTGACGCTGTTTGTTTTATGTTGTGCGAATGACTTTGCGCGTGACTTCAGTCATGTATTTGGCCACGGTGAGAAAGTCTCGTGAGCACCTCGGCCCCCTCTATGTGAGGGCCATCTTTGGCCCCTCCGACTGATGCTACAGGGGGGGGGGAGCTGGTGAGGCCTTCGAAAACAACAACCTTTCCATTGCATATCTAGGGCTGACGTGGAGGTTGGACCCCAGTGCAGTCCAGTGCAGTGTGGACAGTGGCACACATTTTAACACGCAGAAGGTTCTGCTCCAATTCATATTTTCTCACAAAAAGTCCCGTCATGGAATTTGCACCAGAACTTCCAGCGGCGCGGCCTGCTCCCAAGAATGACCCACATACTTAAGTCCCAATACCCAGTGGGCCATAACGCAGGGATGTTTATCACAACGCTTGACCCTCTCTGTGCCGAGGGCCTTGTGAGGGATTTGTTAAAAGCATGGGGGCAGGCATGGCCGTTCACGTCAATTAAAATCATGCCATCGCTGAGAAGGAGGGAAATGAATGCATGTGCACGTCCCATTCATGAGACCATGTATATGAGAGCACGAGACATGTATGGACCACACAACAGACAGACAAAAACAGACGGAAACCATTGGAAAAAAAGAAGAAGAGACGAATAATACCGTCACTCGCCACAGACATCAGCTGAATTACCCAGTGGCCTCGTGGAGCCGGCGAGGGCTGAACAACAATAGGGACAACGCAGGTGATATCGGCCCAAACAGCGCGTTGGTTTTTTTTTTTTTTTTTCACTGGGAAAAACTAGGTCAACATCATTAAGGCCACAACACGAGTCAAAAGAACACATTACTCTGATACGTATGATATAACAGGAGCATGTGCGGGGGGATAACCAGGGGTCATTATTATAAATTAATACAACACCATCATTAACCGATGGGAACTGCCTGAAGAAATGGTCTGACGGTGCAGTGTTGAGTGGGTGGGTGACTTCCAACGGTGTTGAGTGGGTGCAGCACCTAGGGCCTAGGTGCTGCACCCACTCAACACCCTAGGTCCTCGGGTGTTGAGTGGGTGGGTGACTTCCAACCAACACAACACAACACTTGGTTCGATCCCCAGTGTCCAAAGCCTACCCTGTAGGCCTGTCAAGATGCACAGCCCCCCAACCGTCTTCCTAAATGACATGCAGCAGAATTCATTCAATAACTCAACAAATGCAAAACCGGGAAGAATTGGGAAGACTTGTTATGTTGTCATTTGTTGCCTCTACACAGTATGTGTGCTGTACGCAATCACACCACAGCACAATGGAAAAAAGACAATCTGTAAAAGAGAATCCTTGAGCTGGTTCTCCTCCTCCTCCTCCTCCTCCTCCTCCTCCTCCTCCTCGCTCCAGATTCTTCAACCGCAACAAAACACTACGGCTGGGCTGCTGCGGACTTCCGGGACATTTCAAGTGTCATTAGAGCTAAAAGCACAAAGCTCGGGGTGTTCAGGCCACTGTGAGGCGGAGAACACAGGGAAAGTGGAATGACGCTGCGCTACGCTCTCTCTCTCTCTCTCTCTCTCTGCTGCTGCTGCCGAGATGCAGGGGTTGTCTGGTACACTCACTCTGGAGAGCGCGGCGAATGTAGGTCAGCGAGCGGAGGGCTTTCACTGGATCAGAGAGAGCTTCTCCCTTTCTACTGTGATCAACAGGCCAGCGCCATTCTCCAGGGCTTGCTGCAAATCAGTGTCGAATAAGTAGATGACAAGTGCTCTTTAAAAGAAAAAAAATAAAGAAAGAAAAAAAATCGCCAGGTCCCTTGTGAGAGGAAAATGAATTTGTGAGCAGATCTGAAAAACACTCAATTTCAACAGTTTGACACATGGTTGGTGGGAACGACCATTAAAAATATGTTCAGATTTCTGAGATTCAGTGTGCAGGGTGTTTTACTGCATGGTATATGAGGATGGACTATCTGTGTGTGGAGGTGGTGTGCATCTTAAGTAGTGCAGAGCATAATAGGGAAAGTACATGATGACGTGCATTTAGGAGGAAAGGTGGATGACGGTTGTCATAATAATAACAATGAATTCGGTATATACAATATACGCAAGTTCCATTTCTAAACATTTGAAGACATTTGAAGAGACACAGTTGCTGCAAGCGTGGCAGAGGTCTCACACACACACACACACCCACACCCACACACACACACACACGACACCTCTCCATGATGTTGGCAGACGGGCTTCATACATCCATGATCCTAGGACAGTTGGAAAATTCAAATCAAGGGTTGTGACGGAGAGAGAGAGCCCTTAATGAAACGCTGCTAGCTCTGGGGGGTTGTGTACAAATATAGCTCCCTCTGCCTGCGCAAACAAAACCGCCTCGTGGGAAGTTGTCAGAAATGGTTATTATGAAATTAATTAGGGAAGCAAAGTGTTTCCATTGCGCTCGTTATGTCATCGTGTTGTTGCACAATTTGTGACAACTGAAACCTGCACCCGAGCCTCTGCCTGACAAGCGCTCGTTAGGACGCCAATTAAGTCCTTTGGTTCCAACTTTGTTTTCGGAATAACAGGGCTAACGGACCGTTTGAAAAAGGGTGATCAGCGCACAAGCCGTTTTGGAGTGTCACTGAGATCGACGGGATCCATTAGAAGCACTGGTGACACCCAAAGCATTTCTATTTTTAAAAAAGGGACATGTGGTTCGACACCGTTAAATGTCCCACGTCTCATTCCCAATTGAACATGATTCATAGCCGAAGAAACGAGGCGACGACTGGGCCATGTCGTTCAACCCATTCAGTGGACAATTGGTTCTCAATCCATGGTCACGCACAAAATCAATTGCGTCATTGCACTGTGTGGACACAGCACTGAAGAATAACCGATTATTAAGAAAAGGCTCATCTGTCAACTCTTACACAAATCCAGAATTCACATTATGAATCAATATTTTCATGCAATCAAGCCATCAAATGACCCTTAAAAGAAATGCAAAGGTGTGATGATAAAGGTAGGCTTCTGGGAAATGTACTGTAGGTTCTTCCGCAGAGAGTTCACAAATCAACACCAAAGTTTCCACAACAGCTTGACCCCCAGTCTGTGAAAGGGTTGGTCTTTCTCATTAAAGTACAGGAGTACTTTGGCAAAAGCAACAAGAACCAAGCAGGCTGAGAGGCCCATCTTAAAAAAATAAAATTAAATAAATAAATAAATAACCTCTAATCGAAGCCTGCGAATCACATGACCGCCACTGCAACGTAGCATGTGATGACCTAAATGGTTTGGCCCCGTTCCGCTCAAAATCACCCTGAGTCACATTCTCGAGTGTCTTCCTTTCATCCGGCGCGCTCCGGCGCTCAGCGCTCACAGCTGGCTCGCGTCGTTCCAGGTGGCCGGGCCGAGGTGTCATCGAGTGAATATTGATCAGACCCCCCGAAGGCCCCCCCCCCCCCCCCCCCCAACAATGACTTGCTCCACTGGCTGAGTGCTGCCTCACGTCGTCGCCTCTCCTCTGGGGCGTGAAAGGTGTTGGAACAAAGGCGAGTGACGGTGACGTCTGGAGGGGGGGGGGGCTGCTGTGAACTGTATACAGTGCATTCAGTTACAGGGGAATCAGGCCTTCCCTCCACTGCGCAACGTGCCACGTCTAGGTACAGATCACTCCACAGGGTGCGGCGTGCAGCGCTTGACTACTCTGTGTTTGGATCACCTCGATACATGATGTAGGTTTACAAGAGGGAAGGAAAGCGATGTAAAATGAAGAAAAATGAAAATGTCTTCGCGAGGTGACGCAAAAAAAAAAAAAAATCACGAGTGGGTGTGCAAGTGCGGTAAAGTCGTCTTGATCTTTGTGCGACTCGATTCGCGAGAAGAGGAAACGGCCGTCTCTCCCGAGCCCAAACGTGATGACTAATGCGTTGCTGCAGCACGCCACGATACACCAAAGATGGGTATATGAGAACAAACCGCCATGCCAGTGGTTCCTCCTATTGTTTAGCACTGTCAAAGCACGTCACAATCCAAAAGCAATCTCGCCTTTAAACCCATTTCGGTTATTAATTTTTTTTTTGCAACTGAGTCAACCGTTATGAAGACGGCAAACCTCATTTGAATGGCTGGTCCGGTGATTGGAGTGGCGGCGAGGGAGAGTACTCACTCTGAGGCATAATGTGATGCATGGCCACCGACAGGAAGAAGATGGCGTCGCTGTAGTAGGCCCCGGAGCCCGCGCTGAAGTGTTTCTGCATGGCCTCCACGATGGGGAAGAGCTTGTGTGTGAGATCCAGCACGTCATGGAACACCACCTGCACCCCGGGGGGGGGGGATGGAAAAAACGGAGACAAAGACACCTTGATGCTTCGTCACTCACCTGTACACACTTTCTCATATTGAAAACGGGATTACATAGTTATTAAATATCAGCAAATGACAGCTTAACAACTTCTCCTGATCAAATTGTTGGATTCATGCAGAAGAGTTTAACTTACCTTAGTTGAAAAGCATAAGAGAGATGACACAACTAGAAACATTTTTTATCCATTCTATTTTCTCTTCAACCTAACTATGTCATTGCACATGCATAGCACAATTGCCCATCTCAAAATTAAGATTTCTAACCCCAGCAATGAACAAGAGAGCTACTTTCAAGTATATATTCGAATAGTGTTGAGTACCCGCTAACTACCAACTGCTGTTCCTTTGAACGATGCGTTAACACTGCTTTGTATTATGGACTGGGCTCTGACCGAGTACATCCGTGATTCATCTGCAGGCCATGGCTTTTACTCGAGAGTGAGTGGGGCCACAGCGGTTCACTCGTTACGCTCGCTTGAATGCAACCGTTCAGCCGGGCGTAGCACAGAAGAGAAATGTAACGACTCAACGGAAAGGTGTTCATTGTCATCGGGCAGTGTGGGACAACGCGTATTATGTGCGCAGCACGGGATGTCCAGTAAAATGACCTCAATAAATGAATTGAATTTACAAGACTAATAAACGCCGTCTGAACTGAGGTTGCGAGAGCGGTACAGCCGACGTGTGACATGCATTGGTGTGGGTGTGATGTCCAGAGAGCCCTGAGGCAGTGGGCAGACTACAGATGGGCATGCATGTTTGTCCCAAGAGTTTGTCTTTTTTTTTTGGGGGGGGGGGGGGGGGGGGGGGTTGGCACTGAAACTCCAAACAGTCATGGCGTTTAAATAAAGTGCAGGACTGTATGTGCATGCATTGGTTTTGTCTGCCTTTTTGTCACCAGCGTTAAACTCTGTATAGAGAATTGTGTTTTAAAAACCAAAAAGTGCTGTGTAAATAAGTGGTATGATGAGTCAAAGAAAGCCTGCTGCATCACATTTTATAGAGCCTGAACCAAGAGACGGAATCGTGTTTTCTGACAGGCCAACACTGCCCCCATGTGTTTAACACTGGAGGCAGTTGGAGTCTTGACAAAGTAAAGGCCAAGACCTCGTGAGTATCCATCCGGGTGGTTTCCCGAGCTACTGCCAGGACAGCACTGGGCATTCACAACGCAGACCAGTTCCAACAACTTGTACACGCGGCTTTATGTTGAAGAAGTCAGCCGCCATTGTAATGTAAACACTATATGCTGAGAACACATGTGTGAGTCGTATAGTTTACTCTGCACTGTCAGGTTGTTTCACACACTTAGTTTGGATGCACTTTGTGACTGCATTTCAGTCATTAAGGATCTGCTAAACCAAGGCCCAGAACGTCCTACCTCATACTGAAACGTTGCCTCCAGCAGAACCTCCTGGAGCATTCGCTGGCCAAGTTCTTGGCTGGCTTGGTCACTCACGAAATGGAGAACCAGCACCTCCTCCTCAAGGAAGTCCCCGTGCTTCACCATGGACAACATGGCCACCTTGAACTTCTCCTGCAGGCTCCGGCTCTTGTCTATCTTGGTGAACATCATGAGCACGTGGAAGTGTGGGTCCGACACTGAGCTCGTGTCTTCACCGCCGCCTTCCTCGCCATGTCCATGGGTGTGTGGGAGCGTGGTGTCCAAAGTCAGGTCTGCGTCCTTTCTGTTGGCATTGTGGCTGGCCTGGCTTTGTTTGATCCTTTTGGTCGTGCTGGAGAAGTTTTGCCTCTCCGAGCCAAAGTAGTAGAAAGCGGCCACGGCCAACGCTGCAGCCAGTAGAAGGATCAACTGGTAAGATCTGAACGTGCTGATCCTACCCATGGTGCAGACCACCACTCTCAGCATGCCCATATTTCCTCATTTAACCACTGTGGACCGACTCTTGGCATGTGAGGAACGTGTTAATGGGCACATCAGAGTCCCATGTCCCATCAGAGGAAACTCTGTTCCTGTAAAGACAATATCAGGCCATTGTCGCTGTCATGAATGAAACGCATGAACACAATAAGCACTTTGGCAATTTTCTTCTGGTGAAGCAGGATATGTACAGCTGGGATAGTAACTAGCTTAGCCATTCAATTAGTTCTTGGGTGAATCAAACGTTATGAAATCATGCACTTTGTTTATATACAAATTCTCAACACATGTATTGTACTCACTGATGTCTGGTGTTGGGCTGTGCCTCTCCTTGCAGCTTGACAGATTCCTAACTTGGGAGGGAACGCCTATTGCCAACATCACATTGGAAAACAATTGTATCCGCGTTTACAACAAATGCATTGCCTTCTAACGTGAATACACAAAAACGTGACAATTACCACGCCAAAGACAAACCATTGACATGCTTGCTGGTTGGCTAGCTAGCTAGCTAGCTACAAGACTAATCACCCAGGGAAGGCTACCGACGCGCTTATGTCCGTCGCCCCTACACATCCCCACTCACAGCGCGACAGAACACGTGTTTAGGTTGGTCCCATACATGCGGAAAGGAGAATATAGTGAACGCCAAACCCCATAACAGTTTATGAAACAATGCCACGTCAAATTAAAACATAGCGTTTTTCTCAAGAAACTCAACAGTATGTGATCCTGAGTCGTGGCCCCGCCCACCTCCACGGTCACCAGGATGTGGTCCTGAGTCTTAGCCCCGCCCACCTCAGAAGTCACTTCTCCACCAGTATTAGAGTACTCTAACCAGTATGAGATCTTGAGTCGTGGCCCCGCCCACCCCCTCGGTCGCCAGGCTCTGTATTTGGTATCGCTTCCGGACGCGACGTCATCCAGAGCTGCATTGTCGCCACCATTCGCGGCCATAGGCTCAACTGTCCCGGGCTGAAATTTAACTCCAAAACATTTCGCAGTAAAATGGTCGCTTTTGCGCGGATTCAGAATTTCTCTTGAAAAAGTGCTCCGAAAACACCGGCGACACCGCGTGCAATTCGCCCGCCCAGTCTTAGTGAGTGAATATCTCGCAGCGTAGCTAGCCTTAGCGGGCTAGCGCGGGGACTCGTGAGAAAGATGAACAGCAACACGAACGTTATCCAGGTGACCAATGTGTCTCCAAGCACCACCTCCGAACAAATGAGAACTTTGTTCGGGTTCCTTGGAAACATAGAGGAACTGAAGTTATTCCCGCCAGAGTGAGTATTCATTCGTTTTGAGCCTGTGCGACCTCTTCTGGTTTTACGCGGCCCACGCTGGCCCCCTTTGTGGGGCCTTCATCAGGCCGCCCGCCTGGCGTGCTGCGGCGGTGTGTGTCTTGTGTTTTACCCGCGCGTTAACGCAGCCCTGCAGCCGGACGCTGCCCGGGTCTGGAGACGGGTGTGTGCTCAAACGGTGACCGAGCACGCACACCGCGGGAACCGACATAGGGCGTAAACGAACCTCCCGTAGGGCACCTTTGGGGCTTCAATAAGTAAAAATGCATGTTTAAAAGAACTGCACGCTAATGCAGCGTGTAGGACCGGAAGTGGCTAAGGAAGTAGCCGACTTCCTTTATCTGTAGACATGAAAGGTCCTGTGTGCTGGAGGATCGTTTATAAACGATATTTTTTTGTATGTATTGTACATAATTACGCAACGGCCTTTGGTGTGATACTAGTTGCGCGTTGTCCAAGCAAAATACACGTAGCTTATTTGTGGAAACATTTCCTCGCATATGTCTTTAACATAAGTAGCTAGGTAGTTATTATAGTAGTAAGTATCCAAACCAATGTTCTCTCTTCACGTACCCCAAAATTCTCCATGTACATACTGAAATAATTGTTTAAATCTCCTGAATTGTTAAATATTCTGTGTTCTTTGCTTTATTTCTCGTCTGTCATATTTCACCTGGTTACAACGCAGGTAGGAATGTTGATACCATCTACAAAAAATGCGATGCGAGTGCTGGTCAATTTCAGGTCGATCATTGCATTATTGGTTAGGCAGAATCTTTTCAAGCAGTATAGTTTGCACCATGCACTAAAAAAAGAGACTCATACTCATGTGAATAGTTGGCCTTGCACATGTCTCCAGAAAGACTTATCTTCATTCAGACACACAACGTCAATAAAGGCGAAGTGAGGTGAAAAATCCCCCCCTTGTTTTTGTATTTTTTGCACAACTTTCTTGTGTTTTTTTCCAGTGACTCTCCCTTGCCTGTGACTTCACGTGTCTGTTTTGTAAAGTTCCGCGAGACTGAGTCGGTCGGGGTGTCCCAGCACCTGACGAACACGGTCTTCGTCGACCGGGCCCTGATCGTGGTTCCATTCGCAGAAGGTGGGTAGCCGTGTGCGTGTGGCGTGCGCCTGTGTGTCTCCCTTCTGCCCTACAATGGCTACACATGAGTGAACAACATGCATATTTCATAGTATCCAGGCTAAAGCTGCTAAGCCATGTTAGCTAAGCTTTTCAGTGCTTGGCATTTGCCGGGGGTGGAGGGGGTTAAAAAAAAAAGACAAAAAACAAAGGAAAATGTACATGTGTGCCCATGTATAGCACTTTTTTTGTAAACCTCTCTCTCTGTTATTTTGTGTTGTGGTTTTCGTAGTGGACAAGTCATTTGCAGAGAGCCCCCTCCCTGCTGGCTGAAAGTGGTCCTCTGCTGCCATCAGGAGATTAGAAAAATTATTGGCACCAGGCTCCCAAGCCCCTTCTCACACTTGTTCTGCCGTAACCTGTTAACTGTTGTTTTGTTTCTCTCTCTGTCCAAGGCATCTGTTCAGTTCAGAGATTAGCCACACAGATACTAAAACGCTGTTCGCTGGGGATTCCCCACCCCCCCCCTCCATTTCTCCTCCAAAAACTGGAAATGAGGCAGTGGAAGGTTTCCCCCCCCAAAATCTGATCTTATTTATGTCAATGATTGAATCAGCTGTCATGTCCTGAAAACAAAGCATGCATTTGGAATTGTCTGATCCGTCATGCATGCTAGTATAGATGTGAAGGATGTCCCGGCTTATCTGCTGGAAAGCCTCTGAATTTGGTAAGGGTACGCACCAACCACCTGCCTAACCGCCTTTCACCAGTAGCTGCTCAAACGGAAAAACCTAGACATGAAACATTTTGCCTATATATATTCTAGATATATATACCCAAAATGTAAAGATAACGTAAGGAAAAATATAGTCTTATAAGCCCCTGCTTGAACGTGCAGTGAAATGCTTTGTGATTGATCCAGTCCACACAATGCCTCCAACAGGTTGGATCTCAAGTTTAACGGTGGTGTTTCTTTGTTTTGTTGTTGTTTTACAGTTGTTTTTCCTGGTTCAGCCAGCCCTATATACTACCAGGCCCTGCTGAAAATGCCACCAACAGTTTTGTCTTCTGCAGCCTTATCCTGTTTCTCAAGTGTCCTTTCTGTGTTTTGTGTGTGTGTGTGTGTGTGTGTGTGTGGATGAATGACTGAAGTTTGTCTCTCGCTCTAAAAACCAAAATACATGTCTTTTTTTTATATTTATATATCCACCCAAAGTTTTCGGCAGTGTTTCCCCTACATTTTGAAATCTTTTCACAAGGGAAGGACACCCCACTCACACGCCATTGTAGCGACTCTGCAGTAATAATAGTAAACTGTTATCAGTAGATTATTATTACAGGCATGACATTTTGCGGGGTTTTTATTGTTTTTAAGTTAATGTATCACACGGACACAGTGACTGTTATGCCAGCTTTAGGGGAAACACTGTTCAGCCCCCCCCACAGCCAGATATCCCCTTCTCATAACACGTTCCGTTGCAAGGCTTCTATTCTGTGGTTACTGCAGCATTGGGCACAATGTTGATTCTATCAGGGCTCCTCGTTGGCCCTTTACTCGATAGAACATGTCAAGTGATAGTGATGCTCGTTTATGACTTGTTTGTGACAAGTTGCTGTTTGGTTTGTACCTGTCGATGCTAAATATGGCTAGCCCTCTTTATTTCTTAACAAAGTAATCCGGTGGCCCCTATAAATGCTGGCCACCGAGATAAGTTAAATCACATTAAGGTCAAATTCAATGCAACGGTAAGTGATGCACCATAAGTGATTGATTGTACCCAACTGTCTCCACCCAAATCATGAACTCTGTCTTCTGTATCTCAATGTTTTTGTGTGCTTTATAGCGAAGCAGCCGACGCGAGTCGCTTGTTCATAAAACATCTAATGAAAATTGAGAGCACACCCAACTGGACAACCGACATCTGTGCTTGCTTACGTTTGGTTCATGACTTAAAAATCAAGTACAGGTGATAACATCTTGGCAGTGTTGACCACAGTGTGTATTGTGACATGAGAACTGATAGCTGCTAATCCTAAGATTTTTTTATAATGCACAACAGAGAGCTCAGGCTCAACCCAGTGGAGTGTTAGTCGGGGAGGGGGGCGGGGTGGTGGTGGTGGGGTAGCTTGGTCCTGTTTTGCTACCAAATTTCTCTTGTGAGCGTAGTCAGACAGTTGTGATTTCTGTGTGGTGCTTTTGTGGGTGCGGGCGCAGCCTCTGATGTGCTCTCTCTCTCCCTCCCAGGAGCTATTCCCGATGAGTCTAAAGCTCTGTCTCTGCTGGCTCCCGCCAACGCTGTGGCCGGGATGATGCCCGGAGGCGGGCTTCTCCCCACGCCCAACCCACTGGCATCGGTGAGTGTCCCGTCGTACTGTCATAACCCCGCAGGCCTCGGCGTTGAGTCATCTGGTTAATTAGTGTTAACGGTCCCACAAAATTACAAAGCTAGGCTAGCTCTCCCAAGGGCCAAATTGCTTAGAATCAAATTGAGTTTGATTACTTCAATACCACGACATAGACCGATATTATTCTATGTAGGTTCATTGTTGGATGTGTGCAGCCAGAAGTTGTGTGTGCTTCCTTCTACCACCGGCTGTGTTATGTCGTTTTGCCACATAACTCACACTGGCGTTGTATTTGAAGTATGTCATGCGTTATAATTATTATAATTATATTATATTATATTTAATTATTATAATATTATAATTATATATATTATTATAATGAATAATTATAATTCTCTTTGTCAAGTGTAAATCACAGCACCGTGATTGACAGCCAGCTAGCTTTGGTTTTGGACAGATTCCGATATCAAGGTGGCGCCGCACGCCAGCCAATGGGAGAAGCCCTAACACGTTTTGAAAAGCTATGTCCCGCCCCAACCTCTGGTTTGATGGGTATGCAGTAGAAAGAAGCTTGGAGAAATGCCACCTGACTTTGGTTAGACAAAGCCTTTTTTAAATTGGGTAAATCCAGGCTACAGCTGTGATTGAGAATAGTTTATAAGTCTCTTGCTATTGGCTGTGTCCAATTTAGTAAAGCGCGCTTATCCATCTGCTCCCACCAAAGTAACTAAACCCAGCAGGAGGAGTGCAGTGTATTGTTTGCGGGCCAGATTTGCAGTGTGCTGAAGTGTGCATGTCTGAGCTTCATTGAGTTTGCGTTCGCTAACTCGGGTCTCGGGTTTCCAGATGGGAGGCACGCCGTTCGGAGGGCTTGGCGGTCCCAACATGGAACAAATGGCCGCCATGGGAATGCAAGGCCATAACATGAACCCCCAGGTGAGCAGTCGATCTCACTCTTTTACACTCTGAGGTTGTGGGTTTTAAGACAAAACGCAATTGATTGTATGTCTCCATTTTAGGCTATTTCTGCCGACTTCCTGAAGCTGATGCAGTCCATGGACCCAAAGTAAGCCCCTAAAACAACCCATCCACCGTCACATCTCCACAGTGCCACGGCTGTGTCTCGTTTGTAGAATGAGTGACATAACTGCTGCTACTGCAGGTTGAACCATATGGCGGCTGGGATGAACCTCAACCAAGCCATGAAGGCTGACGCCTCCAACAAGGAGATCGAGGAGGCCATGAAGAGGGTCCGGGAAGCCCAGTCCCTCA
This sequence comes from Urophycis tenuis, assembly GCA_036785325.1. Classification (NCBI taxonomy): domain Eukaryota; kingdom Metazoa; phylum Chordata; class Actinopteri; order Gadiformes; family Phycidae; genus Urophycis; species Urophycis tenuis. The sequence goes on along the minus strand of JAXIVH010000003.1, from coordinate 2,345,468 downwards.
TCTCGGCAGCTATCGAACCAGGAAGTGAGTACCGGTAACCTATCCTGCCGCTTATGAGGACCTGTTAAACACCTGCCAGCGCGCAGAACTGACACTCAGAACTCAGGAGAACTTTATTGCCAAGTAGGTTTGCACCTACCAGGAATTTGTTTTGGTGGTTCATGCGCAACAGTAAACGGTACAGTGAACAAACAACAACAATAGACAATAAAAACAACAAAAGAAGCAACAGTAAGTGTTTTAAAGTTTACAGTGCAAGGAGTGCAAAGAGTGATATTGTCAGTGTGGGGGTGAGGGTATGTGCATCGGGATCATGATATTGAGTTGTAGTTTTGTTCTCCGCAATAGTTTTATGATAGTTTATCTGCTACTTTTTCGGTTCCCCCCCCAAAGAGCTCTCGGGTTCTCGTTTTTTAGTTCCCCGTTCAGAGTACCACCGCCTGTCTCTGCTCTGCTCCCACAGATAAGAAGGAAGAGAAACGCAAACATTCCCGCTCACGCTCGCGGTCACGGCGCCGCAGGTCCAGGTCTCGCTCACGACACAGGTACCGTAGAACCACACACACATAGACATGCACACACACACACACACACACACACACATAGACATGTATACACACACACACACACACAAACACACATAGACATGTATACACACACACACACACACACACATAGACATGTATACACACACACACACACACACACACACACATACTTAGACATGTATACACACACACACACACACACATAGACATGTATACACACACACACACACACACACACATACTTAGACATGTATACACACACACACACACACACACACACACACACACACACACACACACACACAGACATGTATACACACAGACACACACACACACACACACGTTGGTGCAGGGTGATGACCCCCTCCTCACTGCTCCGCCCTGCTCCCCCCCCCCCCCCCCCCCCCCCCCCCAGGCGATCCAAGAGCCGGTCTCGCCGCAGGTCTCACTCCCGGAGCCGGAGGAGATCCAAGAGCCCCCGCAGGAGGAGGACCCACTCCCGGGACCGCAGCCGGCGCAGTAGATCCAGGTCGGTTGGCCGCGTCGTGTTGCTGGAGTGTTGTGTTACAAGACGTCGATTCTTGTTGTTGGTGTCCCATCAGAGGATCCTCTTTTTTATCTCAGAATGAGATCTTTGACAGTGCAAGCTCCGTACCGTTTGACACACGGGTGTCTTCTTCCAGTTTGCCGGGTCATGTTCATGGCCGTCGGTCTGTGTGGTGTCCGTCACTCGGTCCTTTTCCTTGACTCCTTGTCCTTTCTGTCCCGGGTCTGATCCATCATTAGGGACCGGAGGAAGGAGGAGAAGTCCAAGAAGCGCTCAAAGACTCCACCCAAGAGCTACAGCAGCGCCAGGAGGTCCCTCAGCACCAGTCGGTCAGTGTCCCCCCCCCCCCCCTCCCCCCACAGCCTCAGGTCAAACCCTCATGTCCGGTACCATTTCTGTCCAAACGTCTCACGCTAACCACGTGTCCTCTTGTTTGGTCGTTCCCGTGCAGCCGGCGTAGGCGAAGCCGCAGCGCGTCTCGGTCCCCCAAGAGGAAGCCGTCCAAGTCCCCGTCCCCCAGACGGTGAGTGCGTGCACACACACACACACACACACACCCTTTGGGTCTGTGAACTGTGTGAGCTTCAGGAGGTCATGACCCGTGTGTCTCCACCTCAGCCACAAGAAGGAGAAGAAGAAGGAGCGGGAACGGGAGAAGGACCGGGACAGGAAGGAGGACCGCGGCCGCAGCCGGGACGAGAGGGAGCGCTCGGCCAGCAAGAAGAAGAGGAGCAAAGACAAGGAGCGGGAGAGGGAGCGCAAGTCTGAGGGCGACAAGGGAGACGTAAAGGTCGGTTGGCACCCTCTTTTTTTAGATGTTTCTGGATCAGTGATGTCACATTCGCAACATGTTTTATAACATCGGTGCACGTCATTCTGTCTCATTGTGGATGTGTTGCTTACGTGTCAATGTACTCTTTGACATTTTCAGTTAGAAAAACCGAAGGAGGGGTACACACTGAAAGACAGTGGGGCCGATTCCCCCCTGCAGACCATGGTGAGCACCGCCTCTCTCTGTTCCTGTGTGTGTGTTTGTGTGGTGCTTCTGCTCTGTGATGCTGCAGTGTGTGTGTGTGGTGCTTCTGCTCTGTGTGTGTGTGTGTGTGGTGCTTCTGCTCTGAAGCTGCAGTGTGTGTGTGTGTGTGTGTGTGTGTGGGGGGTGCTTCTGCTCTGTGATGCTGCAGTGTGTGTGTGTGTGTGTGTGGTGCTTCTGCTCTGTGATGCTGCAGTGTGTGTGTGTGTGTGTGTGTGTGTGTGTGTGTGTGCGGAGTGTGTTGGATGTTCTGTAGTGTGGAGGCCGACCGACAGTTGGTGTAACCGGGCGGGGCCGGTGTAGCCGGTTCTTCCTGCCTGACGTCTGCCGTGTCGTTTTGTGTCGTTTTTTTTTTTGTGATCACGCAATGTTACCGGTTGTCTAGCATTGTTTGTGAGTTGAATCCAGTAGTGTGGCTGCGTTGCACTCGAACACTACGCACCAAATATGTTACATGACATTGTACAAACGGTTGCGCCATTGTTCGCATAATGGTGTAACTTAGGGCGTATTCACACCAGGAAAGTCCTTTGGTCCGCTTATTTAGTCCGGACCGAAATACAATGTTTCTTTTTTGGTTTGGTGCGGTTCCTGTTCACAGAATTTGTCAACAAACCCACATGTGTGCAAAGATCGCTCAATCATTGGACAAAAAGCTTGCGCGCTGCACTCGTTGTGCTGATGTTAATTTGTTTCATTCAGTTGCAAACGTTTCATGCGCATTTGGAGCAACACCAGCTTCTGGTGCAACGTCAGTTCTACGATGTGCTGTTCCGTATGTTGCAACATCAACAGAGAAGTGCTGCGATGCTGAGAAGGAGAGCTATGTGCGCGAACGGCACACTCACCGCAATTATTTTGGAGTCTTTGGAGTTAAAGCTAAGGCGCTAATCAAACAATTATTTCCCATAATGCGCTCGGCTATGGGAGCCTGTTGCCTCCAAAAAGGCATGTGATTTTTATAACTGGGTCGGACCGAGCGCGGTCGCATTGACATATCAAGCAAACCGCTCCAGGGTCCGTTTGGAAGCAAACCGAGACCACCTCTCCGACTGGGTCTCGGTCCGACTGTTTTGTCCGCTCCAGAGTTCGATGGTTTGTGTTCACACCAGCCAAAAAGGTCCGCACCAGCGTTTTTTTTTGGTTTGGTCCGAACCAAACAAGGCAGGTGTATACGCCCTTAAACACTAGTCTGTTTTTTTTTTTCCCGTTCTCGATACCCTCTGGTCTCTGTGTCTTGGTCTCGGTTTAGGAGGTCTTGACTACAACACACACACACATACACCGTTGCTAACAGTGGAGCGAGCGATGACTTGACCTCCTAAACCGAGACCAAGACAGAGAGACCAGAGGTTATCGAGAGCGGAAAAAAAAACAGACTAGTGTTTAAGTTACACCATTATGGGAACAATGGCGCAGCCGTTAGGAAAATATGTACAATGTAACATATTTGGTGCGTAGTGTTCGAGTGCTGCCTCAAATATAAGGTTTCGAGACCTCTATGTCAGAGACCAAGACAATGCCGAGATCAAATACACTCGAGTCCGAGACAAGACCAAGACCACGTAAAAGTGGTCTCGAGTACTACAACTCTATTGTGTCAAAGCCCCTCACCTCCACCCTCTCTGCCGCAGGTGACCCGAGACTATGACGAAGAGGAGCAGGGCTACGACAGCGAGAAGCCCGTCAATGAGGAAGAGGAGGAGGACGTGGAGGAGGAAGAAGAGGAAGAAGAAGAGGAGGAGGAAGAGGAGGGGAAGAGCGACGACTCGGAGGCCGCCTCGCCTCCCCCCAAGCCCCACCGGGAGTTCGAGGGCCCCATGGAAGCCCCCCCGAAGAAGTCCAAACAGAACGGAGACGACCACCACCAGGCCGACATGGATATGAGTGACTGAGGTTGCGCCCCTCAGCCCCCCGTCCCCCCCCCCGTCCCCCACACGTAGGCCCCGCCCCCCCGAATTTCTGTTTGTGACCCCCTCAGATGTTCCGAAGTTTTTTGGGTGTTTTTAAGTCTTAACTGCAGGAAAACCAGTTTGTTTCTGTCGTAGTGATTCTGTTTTTTTTTTTTTTTTTCTTTTTTATATTCTCCCCCCCCCCGCCGTCGTCTCTTTTGGACCACATCCTAGGCGCTTTCTGTAGTTCTGTTTGATACGAGATCGTTTCTACCGGACCGTTTGTAGACCACCGGCATAGGATGGGGGTCAGCGAAACAGTTGGCGTTAGATGTGGTTTTAAATTGTCAATAAATGATTATGGATACAGTTGAGGCTCTTTTTTGTTTTTAACAATTTTTGTTCACAAAATTGTTATACTTTCTATTTCGCAGGACAAGAAAAAAATTTGCTAACTTTAATTTGACGTGGCATACTTGTGTCCTGAAAATTTTAACTTATGTAAGAATGGTTTTGCGTCTACATTTCTTTTACTCGTTCGGTTGGAGGCGAGGCAGACTTACTACTCAACTGAAAGCTGTCATTCTACCCACTTGTGTCATCTGTAGATTAAGATTGTTTGTGAATTGTTACAATGAACCTTTACCGATACATTTTACAAAGACTAATAAAACTGGGTAAAAATAAACTTGTTGTACATCCATGTATTTTCACTGTCGCATAAAAATAACCACGATGAAGTTGGTCAAAAGAACAACGCACACCAAAACAATTAAATCCACATTGGTCCATGTAGATGTGGATTTTTATTTGGGTTTTTTATGAAAATAGTGTGGCAGGGTTATACAATGCTGACTGTACATAAAACTAAGCCGTTGGTCGTGGGGAGGAAGTACCAGGCATGCAGATGCCGTGAGGTTCAGTTACTCTACAGATCTGTGCTTCTCCGTAGTAGTGAACGGTGTCCGGAATGGGGACAACGGAAGGTTTGTGGGAAAGAACTCTGCAGGACGTGGACACTCCCTGGGCTTTTAATCAAACAAAGTCAGCGTTTTACTCGGGTCATTTCAAATTTTCAAGCGCACACTCCTGAAAAACCACTCTCACGCTGTCCGCTATAAATAAGAGACGATTGTCATGCCCTGGAATCTGGGTGGTTGATCAGGATCACTGCGTGCTGTGGTCTTCATCACAGGTGTAGCTCATTGGGCTCACTAGGGTGGGGCATGCCAGTGTCCACCGTTATCTTCATCATACTACACACCTGTGCTCGCCCTGACTGTTACACTGTGATAAAAGGCCCACTATGGAACTCACTGAAGAGTAGTGACATTTGTGCCACTACATTATGATACGGCGTAGTTTATCATAAACTAAAAAGGAAAGATGAGAAGAAAATGGTGAAATTAACAAAATATTCATAGTGCCGAAAGACAGTTTGGGGCTTTTCTTTTTTACAAGCACAAAAGTCTATATACAAAGATTTTTCACAACTCATAAAACCCATGAAAAAACAAAAAAACAAACAAAGACTGAAATATCATAAAACACACAATGCGCAGGGGGGGGGGGGGGGGGGATAGCCCAGTTGTGCACTTAAAACTCCATTCATTCCCTAATCCATTTGACAGTTTGTTCTCTGAATAAAATACAACCCGCTCGTTTCGTACATTTACGATATCATTGAGAACGGTATCGTAGTTTATCTCATTCTACATCAGTAAAATAAAGAATAGGCCACAAAAACTAGGTTCAAGCGAGTGACACAAGGATGGGTTAGGTTCTACTACGCTTGAGTTAAATAACCAATTCGAGACTGTTTTCGTAGAGCTTTAAACTGCAGAGGTACACACCGGGAGGTAAATAAGTAGGTATGGTGGAAATTAATGTTTGTCCATCATTCAACATTCATATACAGAAGCCACCTCATTGAGACCCATTCCTCAGTTCCGAAAGGATACAGCAGAAGCAACCACCTCAGAATTGTTACGCAAAAAAGAATGTGTTAAATAAATCGACTTACTTTCTAAGGTCAGTTGAAAAAAAACAAACAAGTTTCCATGTGTCGAGTGACACAAAATTAAAACTATTAAAAACTGCCACACGGAATGCCAGTGAAACGGAGTTAAGATATTCTCCCAGTACCAAAAGTGTGCAGACATAACCATCGTTTCAAACATAGCGTCAAATAAAAAGGGGGGATAACCAGGCTTATAGGTCATATTGTGCACATGTAAACAATCCTCTGAAGTTCTCAAGTTTGATTGCTCTTAAGCCGGCGCTGAACCTTCGACCGACGGGGAGGACCGATCTACTGTCTGCAGAATAGCCCCCCCCCCCCCCCCCCCCCGTCCTCCGACATCCAGCGACCCCGCAGTGTTCCTGCCCGATCTGCAAGCATCCCTTTTAAAAACATACATACATAACTGGGGTCGAATCATACTTCCTTTTTTTTTTAACCCCATGACTTACTCCCAAACAAACAAAGCAAGTCGGGGTTTCCTTTTACATTGGTTTCAACGGGGACCCGACGGTGTAGACCGAGTGCCCGCGGTAAAAACTAAAACGAACTCTGGTCACAAGAGTCCTGTTTTAGATCGTATATGCAGCGCCGAGGACACGGGGGGGGCAAACAAACACGTCGCCCGTCGTTATCAAAATGCATATCCTAAACCCCGTTTGTCTCGCTCCGGTTAAAATCGTCGTATAATAAATATGGCGTCGTTTAGGTTCGTGGTTGAGCTGGATTCTACGCCCCCCCCCCCCCCCCCCCCCCCTGATTGGTACATGTCCCGGCAGGGAGGGAAAGGCTAAAGGTCGGGGAAGCGGCTGGGGTCCTCTTTGTACTCGCTGGGGATGGTGAAGATGGACGGCTCGAACTCGTCGTAGCGGAACTCCTGGAAGGTGACGGTGGCCGTGATGGTGGGGAACACGGGGATGTCTGCGGACGGGAACACACGGGTTAAACGATGCTGCATGGAAACGGAGCTCTGACACTCCGAAGGCTTGTATTATATCACAGTGACGGGGGTGGAATCCCTTAACGGTAATATAATCACTTTATATTAAGTGCTGAGTAAAAGGCTGGATTTGTGTCAAAAAAAACAAAAACAAGCTTTGAGGAACGCTAGCTGAAAATGTCTCCAATGGTTAGGAAATAATTGCTCCTCTCTTTATGTGGACATGCATCTTGTATTTACATTCTGCCAAAAACAAAAGCGGTCGTTTCGCAGGGGAGAGTGTGTTTGTTTAGAGCTTCACGCACCCAGCTTGACGGGGAAGCCCGGGGGAAGTTTCATCTGCACGAACTCCCTGAGTTTATTAAAGTGCTTGAAGGGAGCGATCACTTCCAGAACATTCAGTAACCTGGAGAGAGAACACACACACACACACACACACACACACACACACACACACAAGACACACACACGCGAAACACATGACATGAGTCTGAGTCTCAGAGTAAACAAGGCACATCCCAAAATGGGCCAATGGCTGCCTTCTATTAACTACGGCAAACTTTGTCTGTTTGGGAGGGGGGGGGGGGGGGGGGAGAGACTCACGACTCGATGCCCAGAGGGAAGTCTTGACTCATGGCCACCGTGGCTTTGAAGTTCTTCTTACTCTCTTTGCATACCAGCTCTCTCCCCAAATGAGGCGCCCTGGAAGGAGGGGACGAGGGAAGCTGTGAAGGGGGTTTGTGAAGCGCCATAGTGCGGCTATTCCGCTCCGGTCCCTTCATCCACTGGTTCTGCCTCACAAGGAGTCCTATTGCTCCTTTAGAGATTCAACAGGAGGACTCAAACAACTGAATGTAGCATCGGTCTGATTTAAAAATGTTTAAAAAAAAAAAAGAAACCACTTCAAAATGTAATACATTTAAAAAAAACATCAAAACGTGCATGAAGACCAATGGTTAACGTAGGCGTGGGAATATGCCCCCCTAAGATGCTCTGGACCCAATGTGACCCCATGGGGTGACCAGGCACCGCTCAGTACTGACTTTCCATTCTCCGCGGTGATGTACTCCTCCCAGGAGATGGTGTTGGGTGGAGGAGGGGTCAGCGACGGTCTCCGGGCAGGCTGAGGGTGGAGCAAGAGAGAGAGAGACAGAGACAGAGAGCAAGAGCGAGAGAGAGAGAGAGAGAGAGAGAGAGAGAGAGTCACGGTTAGGAAATGGACCAGTGGTGCACAGACTCAGTGAGTTATTGAACCCACGTAGGAGAAGGGTGGTTTCCAGCAAGGTCACAGACACAATAACACCGTCCACAGTCCACAGGCAAACGTTATCAAATCTGACGCTGAAGTTCCAGAACACGGGCCTAAGTGGGGAAAAAAAGTCTCCTTTCAACAAGGTAACCTTGACCTCTCAACACAGACATCCGCCACTAGGTGGCGCTGGTGTGCCGCTAGTTTCCAAAACAACCTCTGAGTCAACTTTGATAACGTTGTCAGCCGAAGGTATCTATGTGGACCAAGGCGGTTATTAATAATGCAGCCATCCTGCTCTGCCACCACCCCGGTGGTGACTTTTAAATGAAAAACATCCAACACAACTTAATTAGCCCAGTACATTCGTCAAACAATGTGCACGTAACCAAAACAAGTTGACAGCAATGCCCCGATGGGGGGGGGGGGAAGAGAGAGAGCAGGAGGGAAAGAGAGAGAGAGACAGAGAAAGAGAGAGAGAGAGAGAGAAAGAGAGAGAGAGATAAAGAGCGAGAGGGAGGGAGGGAAAGAGAGAGAGACAGAGAGAGAGAGAGAGGGAGAGAGCGGGAGGGAGGGAAAGAGAGCGAGAGCGTGGGACAGAGAGCGAGGGACAGAGAGAGAGCCAGAGGGAGGGAAAGAGTGAGAGGGAGGGAAAGAGCGAGAGGGAGGGAAAGAGAGCGAGGGAGAGAGCGAGAGAGCGAGAGAGGGAAAGAGGGAGAGAGGCCTCTGTCATAAGCTCCCCGTGGGTGCCAATGGCCCTTTAAAACCAGACTGTTTTGGTGCTTGGTTGTCTGTGCCGCCACTGTTGTTGTGACTGGGGACAGACACACACACACACACACACTCACACTCACACACACACATACAGACACACACACACACACACTCACACACACACACACACACACAAACGCACACACGCACACACACCCGCCCTCTTGGGGACCTGTGTGTGCCGGTATGCCAGGCCCACCCTCTCACCCCCTCAGCCTCACCCCTTCACCCTCACCCCCTCACCCCCTGGGGGCTCCACGGGGTGTCAACAGGGTTTAAACTGTCCCCCGTCAACTCAATAGTGCCATGCCCCCCCCCACTGTTAAGCCCCCCAGAGTCCCCCCTCCCCGGCCCCCTGCCCCCCCAGCCCCAGGGCTGGGCTTTGTGTCCTCCTCCCCTCGGCCCCCCCATCATCTGCTGTGGAAAACAAAGCTACGTCACGGGAGCTGGATGTTCCCGTGTGTTATTCTGTTTGGACCGGGGGGGGGGGGGGGGGGGGGCATGGATGGAGGGGAGGGCCTGAATGGACGACACAGCCACACACACCGACACTGACACACACACACACAGCTCTCACACACACACACACACACACACACACACACACACACACACACACACACACACACACACACACACACACACACACACACACACACACACACACACACACACACACACACACACACACACAGCTCACACATAACTCACACATAACTCACACATAACTCACACATAACTCACACATAGCTCTGTGAAACGCAAACAGACTGTAAAGACAGCGGAGAAACTAAACTCGTATGTTTGTGCCTGGTAACCCTAAAAATCAGACACAGAGACAGTGAGGAGCCGGTTCGCCGACAACGCCGGCAGAGCAGGGCATAGAATGGGGTGGAGGTAACAAAACCAACCAAACAAACAAACAACAACAAGACAAAAGACACAAACAAAGACAAGGTTTGAAAGGGCCCCTCTATTGAGTCTCTGGGCGCTGCGGCCCGGCTTTATGTGCTCAGACAGGGGGGGGCTTGGTAAGCACATACTGGAACACACTGGAACACACTGTGCTGCGGGGGGCCACCTTTCAAAAAGGGCCGCTCGCCCCATTGGGGGAGTCAACGCTTTCTTCACTTCGCTTCGCGTCTGCCCACCAGATGGCAACCACGCCTCACCCTGGTCCATCACAAAGGACACCAGCAACATGTGTTGTGGAAGGAGGTAGGTCCACCATCACACACCATCTAGGCTGGTGGTGGACGTGTGAGGGCACTGAGGGTCTAGGACAGCACGGCGGTGGGAGGGTGGATTATGATGAGCTTGTGATGTTAGGGGGGTCGAGGGTTGAGCTCCCGTGCCGAGGGTCGAGTGATGAGGAAGCCATCGGCGCTTTGCTCAAGAGTTTCTAGGCATTCACGGGGGTCGATCATCCCTTCGTGGGACTTTGAGCGAGCGAGGCGCACGGCAACCGAGACGAGAGAGAGAGATGCATGACTGAGCTTTATCACGTATGCTAGCTGCGCAGGGGGAAAACTAAAAGCAGACTCGGTACCCCCACCATCACCACCATCGCCAAGATGGCCGCCAGGTGATTGGGGCTCACGTTGAGCGAGCGTGGACTCGGGACTCCGGCTCACCTCGAAGTTCTGCTCCATGAGGCTGCCTCCCTTGCTCAGGCTCTCCATGATGGCTTTGTTCCTCAGAATGTCCTCCTCGCTCAAGTGCTCCCGCCTCTTCCTGGACTCCAGCACCAAGCCGTTGACGAAGTAGAAGTCCGCCAGGAAGTTGCCCACGCGCTCCTGCGGAGAGGGAGACGAGAGAGAGAGAGGGAGGGAGGGAGGGAGGGAGGGAGGGAGAGAGAGAGAGACGGACAGATTGAGCCCGGTGCAGAGTTGCCCGAGTTCCTTTTTTAATAGTGGAGGAGAGGCGGGCCAGATGGTGCTGTAAGAGGCCGGTAGCTGTGTATCACATCCACGAGGCCTCTCTCCATCTCCAGCTCTGTGTAGGCTGAGTGACCAGAGTCCAGCTCCTTCAACAATGTTTCACTAGGTTCCTTTTTTATTGAATTTTTTTTAACCTTAACGCTTTTTGAGTCGAGTTCCATGGTTTTGTTGGTGAGGAAAAAAAAAACAGCGTATAGATTTTTTTTTTTTTTCCCCTTTCTGGAAAGTAATAAGCGAGAGGAAATCAATTCCGACGGGTTCCCGGCATTTTGCGCCGGGGCCACACAGCAAACGAGCGGCCGGCCAGCCGCTCGGGAGCTCAGTGTACTTTAGGCAGAAGCTAATTCGTTGTTGGGAAGCCCGGGATAATCACTGGCTGCGACAGAGACAAATGGATGAAAGCCCATTCCCTTTGCCCGTCGGGAATTCGACTTTTCGTCCGCCGGGCGTTCGATTACTCTGGCTTTGGCTTCTGAAAGCATTAGGGCCGTCTGTGAAAAATGGTTTTAATCTCACACACAGGAGGCTGCGCTGGTATCAGGCCCCCCCCCCCTCAGGGGGAACAAACTGTGAGTGAGGTCGGTGGCATCGGCAGGCGGACGGAGAAAAGGCCGACCCACCGTCTTGTCCTCCCTGAAGAGCCAGCCGCTCTGCGCCCGGGAGAAGGTGATGGACTTGGTGGACAGCGTGGCCGAGTACACGTCGCTGCTCATCAAGATGTCCACCTCCTCCTCAGTCTCCATCTCTGACTCCTGCCGCACACACAGGGGGAGGGGGGGGGGGGCAGGGGGGGGGGGGGCTCAGTTCACAGCACCCCAAGGGGGGGGGGGGGCTCCACACACACATACACAGACTACAAAACAACGCGGGGGCTTCAAAAGGAGACGGGGGCTTCAAACACACACGGTGACTTCAGAAACACACAGGAACACTAACACAGGGACTGAAAAAAAAAAAGCTTTCTGCCGTCTCCAAAAAAAAACAAAAAAACCCTTGGATCTTTTCTCGTCCCCCAAAAACGAAAAAAAAAAAAAATAAGAAAGCAATTTCGACTTGTGCAAGTCATAGGATGAAATAGGGTCCGCCAACCAATGCCATGTCCATGACAACAGACACCAGTATTGCATTACCCTTCTTTTAAGTCTCCAGAAAATACAGAACACACTCAACATATCGGCGGCGTGTCGAAGTTCATTCAGATGCCATTCAGACTGAAAACGCTGGACCGGAACGAATTGACCACAACAACCCGTTTCAGAAGTGCGGACAAGAACCACACTGTTGTCCCAGAGAACCCTGAACACTTTGGGTTCCGGTGCCGACCGGTCCGTCGCCCTGACAGCGCGTGCACACAGCTAGACGGAGCACGAGGGGAACCTTAAAAAAAAACAAACGGCTGCTTATCAGGACAGGCAGCGGCGGTGGTGGGTACAAACAGGAGCAGCTGGGCTCCTGTGTACAAAACTGGACCAGCAGGTTCCTGGCACACATGTGGCTCAGTTCCCAGGCCAACGTCTGCACTTACTCTCAAAGCCCATCCCTTTGTGCTCCCCCACCGCCGCCCCTGCCGTAGCTGGCGGGTGCACCCTGCTCTATCAAACCCCCCCACCCCCCGGCCGTCTCACTGCGGAGGTTGTCGCGGGGGACACGAGAGGAGCCGGTGTTGTCGGTGGAGCCCAAGGGCGGGGCAGTCTAGGTAGACTCGGGTTTCCTTACTGCCGCTCTCGTGTCTTGTTCCTGTCGTGGCGTTGCCCCTTGTTGAGCTCTTTTGTGTTTGCGCTTTGCACCAAAGTTTGATTTGATGTGCGGCGAGGGGTGTTTGACTCCCAACCAAATAAGGGCTGGGTTCTATCGCCGATGTCTGGAGACAATCTGTGGACATCTTCGGGCGCAGTACCTAAACCTCTACCTGCTCGTTAAAGGACACGTATCTGAATGACGCATATAAAGTCGGTGGCTTTGGATAAAGGCAGCTGGATGATTATTGTGGTGCAGAGATGACTAGATGTCGACTTTTCCTTCTGCCCGGGTGAGGTAAAGTCTACAAATCAATGACTTGGTTCATGGCTACACGTGCACTTTAACTGGGATTATCCTAGTAAATGTTGTACTAGTAATAGCAAACTGACTACCAAACATTGACAAGACATTCTGGGTCTGGGTTAAGGGTAAAGGGGGCATTTAGCAGACGCTGCTGTCCAAAGCGACTTACAATCGGTACATTTGTGGGGTTCGACATGTGGAGTGTTGGAGGAGGGGGATCAAGGGGATGGACCCTGCGGTTAGTGGACGACCCGCTCTGTCCATCTGCTCTACCCACTGACCTGTGACCCGCCCTGGGTCACATCAGGGATTTCAGATGATGTCCTGCACAGTCCAAGCAGCGGTGTTACAACAACAAGCACCGGTCGCTCGGTGTGGGACAGAACTTTGGGGTCGAGAGGCACCAAGAGGGCGGGGCAGACTCTCTCTCTGTCTGAGGGAGCTGAAGACCCCACGGCTAAGGGTCCGTGGTCGCGGGGCACCTCGTGGTCGCGGGGCTACCTCACGGTCGCGGGACGGACCTTGCGGTCACGGGGCTACCTCATGGTCACGGAGCACCTCGCGGTCGCGGGGCTACCTCACAGTCGCGGGGCGTACCTCGTGGTGTATTCGCTGGTAGACCTTTTGCTCATTGTCGAGCACCACGAAGGACTCGGAGGGGATGGCGTCGCCGTTGAAGATGAAGCTGAGGTCGCCGCGCTGGCACTTCATGTCCGTGAAGTCGATCAGCGTGGTGTCCAGTCTGCACATGCACACGCGCACACACACAAACACACGTTATGATATGAACAGACAAAAGCCATGTAGAAGACTCAAGGAGGATGGATGGAACACGTAGTAGTAGTAGTAGTAGTAGTGGCGTCAATAGTAGCAGTAGTGGTATCAGTAGTAGTAGTAGTAGTAGTAGTGGCATCAATAGTAGTAGTAGTAGTGGTATCAGTAGTAGAAGCAATTCAAATGTATTAAAAATAAGAGGGGCGAGAAATAAGCCGAGTTCATCCACAACCTTCAGACAGCGATCGCGGTCGCTAGGCAACGTGGAAACCAAGCGGCTGGCACTCGTCTTCCCAGATCAGAGCGCTGGGAGGACGAGGGGCGCTTCAGGTGTCACTCAGTGAGGCCTGCGCCCGGAGCCCGTGCCCCGCAGGAGGCTCTGGTGTGAAACCCCCGAGGCAGAGCGACACGCTGAAGGAGACCTGGGATCTTTGGCTGTACGGAGCCCAGGGCACACTGACTGTATAGATTAGTGTCTACATTTCTGAGTGAGTGAGTGAGTGTATAGATGTGTGAGTGAGTGAGTGAGTGAGTGAGTGTATAGACTAGTGTATACATTTCTGAGTGAGTGAGTGAGTGTATAGATTAGTGTATAGATGTGTGAGTGAGTGAGTGAGTGTATAGATGTGTGAGTGAGTGATTGAGTGTATAGATGTGTGAGTGAGTGAGTGTATAGATGTGTGAGTGAGTGAGTGTATAGATGTGTGAGTGAGTGAGTGAGTGTATAGATGTGTGAGTGAGTGAGTGAGTGAGTGAGTGAGTGAGTGAGTGTATAGATGTGTGATTGAGTGAGTGAGTGAGTGCGTGCGTGATGCCATTCGGAAGTTGACTTTCCCCCCTAGTGGTTTACTCAATTATAGTTCAATTGGTTGTTAGTGAAATGCACCGCTGTCGGTTCTCTGTTGCGTTGCCTGGCAACCGTTCCAGTGAGGACAAACAGGAGCCGCAGACAAACTGGCCCACTTCCCTTTGAAACTCCCCGGTTCTTGGCTTGAGAGTGATCCGTGGTGAATGTATACATTTAATCAACTCACTCTGGCACCGATTCAGCGCTTCCATTTTACGGGCCTGTGACAGGTTGTAAAGACCATTAGCCCCCCCCCCCTGTCGCTGCTAAGTGTGTTGCTCGATATACGGGCTAGCTCCGCCATAGATTAGAGGCTGCTTTTCAGGCCCGAGCGGGAGTTAATGCAGATGATGTCGGGTGGTAATAGCCTGCGCCGTGTCGCGGTTCTGTTCCGGTCGGCGGTACGAGGGCTGCGGGCTGCTGTTATCACGGGGGGGGGGGAAACTCGGCACACTGTCAATAGATTACAGGACGCGCTTATGAACTCAAAATGGCATCCTAAAAAACAGAGGGGCTTCACGTCAAAGTATGACACGACTGACACGTCAAACCTCGTATTTTGATCATTTTTAAAAAGGGGGCACATCTTCGTCATGATTTAGACTACATAACATAGTACTGTGCTGTCAAGTAACATCGATACCTCTGTTCAAATAGGATAGAAAGATCATATTTAGTTATTGCCCAGCCCTACATGCTACTGTAGGGTAACACAACTTGGATACCAGTCTGTGATTATTGTCATGCATATCTAGTGTTGATTACCAAACATTGTCTAATAGGTAAAAAAAACTAACAAAAAATAAACAAGAAGAAGAATAAAAGTATAAGTACATGCTGCTCATAAATCCAGTCAGATCAGGTTGCTCTGTCTCCGATGCCAGATGTAAACACAACCCAAATGACTCAAACCGTTTTGGAGCTCCTGCAGCTTATATGGGCATGGTCCATTATTCACAGACTGACAGCTCCACTGAGCGGACTAAATCAGGCAATCGATGGGCTTCATCGATAGCCACAACTGTTGCTCGTGGAACCTGGCAGAGGACGCCGCGCTAGCGCCACAAAAAGTTAGGCTGGAGGCCAAGTCCCCCCTCCGTGACAGTGCACAGGTGCAGGACTATAAAACACTGAACAGGATCTTTGCCCCCCCGGGGGGCTTGCAGACGTTATGCAAAGCGCCATGATAGCCAGCCTGCGGTCTGAAAACAAAGTGGTTACAGAACCCCCCGGAAAAAAAAAAGGCCGTCTTGTGTAAGCGCGGGCTAACGATGTGCATTTTACATTGAGGGCAGACGCTTTTATCCAAAGCGACTTACAAAGGGTACATTTGTGAGAAGAAGGTGAAGCATTTCATTGCTGCTAATACAGCAAAGTAAGTCACTGCCAACAAGTTTCAATCATTTCAATTGCTAGGTTAACCATTGCTTTGTATACACAACTCTGGCTAAGTGCCAAGTTACAAAGAGCTATTCTAAAGTGCCAAGACGTACAACATACAATGTATACACCAAGACTTCACCTCTAATGACTCCATAGCCTTACTTAGAGGAACGACACAGCCCACACCCAAGGGTGTACCATTTGACTGCGGAGACGTTACACCAACATCGTGTGAACACTTGTGGTATGATTGCATCATCGACGACATTTTGTAGTATAAAAATCAATGACGAAGGATAAGCTGTGACATTGAGTCTTGGTGTGTGGGTTTTATCTGACAATCTTCCATTTGACCTCACAGCTCTTGGATTTGCCTCATAGTTCATGTAAATCGACCCGACTGGCTTGTCTGGAGTGGATCCTAGCACTAGAGATTGTGAATTTCAAATCAAACCAAGCCTAAATGTTGGGAGTTCTGCATCAACACTGTGATGATACATGTTTCCATAGGACTGGCGAGCACAGACAGATACACACACACACAAACAGACAGACAGACAGACCCACAGAGACTGAGACAGACAGACAGCCAGACAGACAGACAGAGAGACTTGCCTGATGTTGATGCCCTGCTTGTAGATCTTGCATGCGTCTGAAGGAAGAATCCTTGACAGCAGAGGCACTGCAACATAGGATGAAGACGCATGACAACACAGCAGGAGAAACAGCCCACGTTGTGGTATCACACCCACGATCCCAGTAGGAGAGTGTTTAATATCTATAACAAACCATGCTGAAGAAAAAAATGTATTAGGTTATGGTGAAAATAATATTAAAATACCACAAGTAATACCGGAAGGAAAACTCAATGTGAACCTTTAATTTCCCTCGGTACTTCACCGATGCAATGCGAATCATCGCATACTTAAGATTGTTGTGACTAATCATGCCTTTGTTGGTGATGAAGACGGCAAGCCAAAACTGGTTATCAGTGTCGTTTAAACAATAGTCATGATAAGCCAGTGCAGCCATACAATGCAAATCCCCTCAAAATCATTCACCGCCCACTTAAGATGAACAGAAACCAAGGCTGGCTCAGATCTAGGCCTCGCTGTGCTTTCACAACAATGGATCCTCCCGCCCCTTGCCATTCACCAGTTCCCATTCATCAATCTCTACGTGTTCTCAGAGAAATCTCCCACACAAATGCCCGGTACAAAACCTGATTCAGTGGAAAAAGAAACAAAATGTTCGAGGACAATATCGAGCGAAAAAAAAAAAGAAATTTGCAAAATGTCCCTGGCGAACCCATTGCTCCACTCGATTCCCAGGACATTTGATGATGTCACACCCTCCCCGTGACGCCATGACTAAGCCTCTGGTCGATAAACTCCAGGCCTTTCCTCCAACCCCGCGTGTCCAGGCACCGCTTTGAGCAATATTTACGCTGTCGTCTCGGTCGCTGGTGCCCGTGTGTGCATCCAATACACGATTTTCACATGGGTGTAAATAATTCACAGGCGATGGTGTTGACACAGTGTTCTAGTCCAGGCTTTAGACTTAACGATGGCTTGAGACACCGGCGCAGGAAAAACAACGCACCAGAGTCAGCGGACGGCAATTATTGTCATCGTTTCGTGCATTCAGCAGTAATTTTTTTTTTTTTTTTTTTTTTTTTTTAAAAGCCTTGCCGATGGTATTTGCCAATGCTGTTGTTACGTTTCATTTCTGTCTGTACTGTTAATGCGTTTCGTTTTCTTTGGTGATTACAGCGTAATTTAGAGCACTGGGTTTGTCTTAATAACTAGGTTCAGGATGTCTACTGTGGATACACTCAAACTTTAAAGTAGTCACCGTCCGTGCTTGTGCTTCCATAAAGGAGCTCTAAGTTGTTCTTTTCCATTTTTGTTTAATGCTTCACCCACTCAGGGCCAGCACTGTGTGTGTTAGTGCTAATTAATAGCCACCAGGGGGCGTGTGTTTCAGCATTTGGAACCCCTCAACAACAATACTTTCAGTGCACTGATACTGCAGCTAATGGTTTCTCCCCCGCTGTTCACCGCATGTGTTATTACACAGACAGCTTTTTCCAATTACACTGAACCACGGGTACATATCAAAATAGAGGTGATTCATACAAACATAAAGATGCAAAACATGGAACAGAAAACAGGCCTATATCAACTTAAAGTCAGGTAGAGTTAACTAAAATGCTTTGAGTGACATATTCCAGACAAACGTCCACAGACAGAATGATGGGGGGAAAGCAGACTCACCCCAGCTCTGGAAGTCCCAGTGAAGCTCCAAGTAAAAGTCTCCCAGCTGCAAAACAACAACAACAACAAGGACGGGATCATTGGCTGGAGAGATGGCTCCTGGTAGTCCAGGTCTGAAAAGGGCCCACAGGACTACTTTTGTCTCTCGCACAGGGGTTTGGCCCAGACATCTTCAACATAGCATAAAGTTGCCTTTAAACTTTTTTTCACAACAGTTTATATGGATGGCCCAAATTACCATTCGGTTTTTAAGCACCAATGCTGGCTCTGCTTGACACAGAACAAACAAAACGGGTTCCATTTACACAAGGCGTTTCACATGACCACGCAAAGGTGGGGCTGAAGTGAAGCACAACAGAAAGGCCCATTGCACAAGCAGAAGGTTTCCAGAAGGCTCATTGGCTGAGAGTGCAAGCCCCGCAACTCCCCATTGGGTGGCTGCGTGGGACAAGGAGGGCTCTGGTTTCAATGCAGCTTCTCCATGGCCGAAAATGAACACACAGTAGCAGCAGCAGCAGTAGTAGACGCAGTAGTAGTAGTAGTAGTAGTAGTAGTAGCAGTAGCAGCATTAGCAGTAGCAGCAGTAGCAGCAGTAGCAGCAGTATCAGTAGTATCAGTAGTAGTAGCAGTAGTAGTAGCAGTAGCAGTAGTAGTAGCAGTAGTAGTAGTATCAGTAGTAGTAGTATCAGTAGTAGTAGTAGCAGCAGTAGTAGCAGTAGTAGTAGTAGTAGCAGTAGTAGCAGTAGTAGTAGCAGCAGTAGCAGTAGTATCAGTAGTAGTAGCAGTAGTAGTAGCAGTAGTAGTAGCAGCAGTAGCAGTAGTAGCAGTAGTAGTAGTAGTAGTACCAGTAGTAATAGTAGCAGCAGTAGTAGTAGCAGTAGTAGTAGCAGCAGTAGCAGTAGTAGCAGTAGTAGTAGTAGCAGTAGTAGTAGTAGTAGTAGTAGCAGCAGTAGCAGTAGTAGCAGTAGTAGTAGTAGCAGTAGTAGTAGTAGCACTAGCAGCAGCAGTAGTAGTAGAAGTGGCAGCTGCTACAGCAGCAGTGCAGGGCAGGGCAGGATGGCGTCATAGCGACGGACCCCCGGGCGGACCCCCGGGGTTCAAGGTTGTGGGTTCATTTATCCACACACGGAGAGAGGAGTGCAGTGTGTTGTTTCTCGCACGGATCCCACAGCACACTGAGGACATTCATAACAAGCCGAGGACTTCCAGGATCTACATCATGAGTTTGTTGTGATGGTGGCAATAAAAAAAATCAGAGGTTGTGCACGCGCTTCTGCTGTCTGTTTGCCTGCCTGTCTGTCTGTCAGCCAGATGGAGAGAGACAGGAGAAATGGCGGCGATCAAAAACAGCCGTGGTAGCGCGTCAGATCCTTGAACGCGCGGGCCCACGTATCCAACACATCATTATTGTTCCGGTGACGTTCGCCTGCACGCCACGCCCTGCCATCGCCGTGGACACGCAGAGGGGGGCGCGGCCCGCTCGCCCGCTACACGCCTCCTCGTCACCGCGGGGGGGGGGGGGGGGGGCTTTGGATGCGCGTGCTAAACGGCGGAAGCGGAGGAACAGGCCGCGCGCGCGCGCTAAACGACACACAACACGTTCCCAGCGGAGCCGGTGTATTTTTAAACACTCGGGGAACAGACGACGGCCGTGTCTTTCAGCCTCGCCGTGTCGCTGCCTGTCCCCCGTCTGAAGGATGGCGCCGGCACGCACGCCAAGAGAGTGAAAGATAAATCAACCACGCACCCGCCTGGTCCCGTTTCCCTGTGATTCAACAGATCTCACGGCTGAACGCCCTGTCTGTTACAATGTAATTCTCACCTGTAGTGTTGTGTTTTCACGCGGAGGAGCAATGTGGCCATGGCACTGACGCGTGCACACAGACATCCAACCAGAGAGAGCGAGACAGGGAGAGGGAGACAGAGAGCGAGACAGGCAGAGCGAGAAACAGAGGGAGCGAGACAGGCAGAGCGAGAAACAGAGGGAGCGAGACAGAGAGAGCGAGACAGGGAGACAGAGAGAGGGACACAGAGACGTGTGTGTGTGTGTGTGTGTGTGTGTGTGTGTGTGTGTGTAGTGCACCTCTTTCAGGGCCGTCAACAGCTTGGGTCTCTTGTCCTCCACTGTCTCCCTGGACTGCTGTTTCAGTTTCCTCAATAGTGCTGTGACTGGTTGGGAGAGAGAGAGAGAGAGAGAGAGAGAGAGAGAGAGAGAGAGAGAGAGAGAGAGAGAGAGAGAGAGAGAGAGAGAGAGAGAGAGAGGTCAAGAATGTGTGAAACAGACAGCGAGAGGCAGACGCAGAGTTTACAGCTTTGCCATCCACCCATCATCGATTTGAGCTGCACCAGAAAAATCCAAAGCACGCACGCACGCACACACACACACACACACACACACACACACACACACACACACACACACACACACACACACACACACACACACACACACACACACACACACACACACACACACACACACACACACACACACACACACACACACAATCCTGGCTGACGAAGTGGTCGGTAGTATAGTAAGGAAAACATTTTAAAAACAATATATTTTAAAAAATCATACTCCAAATGAGCTTCATCTCACAATTTGACACGATTCATGTCCTCCTGTCATTTCCTTTTGTACATCTTCTCAATAATTAAAGACAAACGTTTGTGTGTCTGTGTCGCGGGTGTGTCTGTGTTCACAGCTCCTCCGGTCACTGTCGGGACTGGGTCGAGGAGCGAGCAGCTGGGTACGATGTGTGTGACAGGGCCGTCTCCCACTGAGGCTGCTGTGTTTACAGACAGGAAGACACTCCCAGTGGCCACGGCGATTGCGAGTCGCCCCGAGGAATCGCGGGGACGGAAGACGGGGGCCCCGCAAGTTTAATTACACGATATCAAAAGGCAGGGAAGAGACAGGCGGACAGAAAAAGAAAGAGATCCGAGACAATTTGCCTGCCTACGTGACACACAGGCGCACGCACGCACACACGCACACGCACAAACACACACACACGCACAAACACACACACACACAGGAAATGATACTAAAAGGAAAGAGCAATGACTAAAAGGACAGAGAGACAGAGAGACAGATACAGAGTTAATGTGTATGTTACGTGACGAGTGTGTGTATGTATGGGGGCATTGACCGCTAGATCAAACCAATGCCAATGTGTGCGCGTGTGTGTGTGTGTGTGAGCATATATGTGTGTGTGTGTGTGTGTGTAGGTGTGTGTGAGTGTGTGTGTGAGCATATATGTGTGTGCCTGCGTGTGCGCGTGTGTGTCTGTGTGTGTGTGTGTGTGTGTGTGTGTGTGTGTGCATATGTGTGTGTGTGTGTATGTGCGCGTCTGTGTGTGTCAGCAAGTGACAGCGGGCTAGAATGATTTCCACGAGGCAGCGCGGCGACAGCGGCGACCTCAAACGAGGGACAGATGAAGGATTGCAGCTGGACCGACACAACAATGTTCCGGCATGCCCGTCCACACACAACGCTGCAAGCAGCCGTCACGCAAGGAACCCCGGGACCTTGAAAAGAGGGGATGAATAACTATTCGAGCTCTCCCATGCAACGGACGAGAGCCCAGCCAGCTCCTTTAATGACCTGGGGGAAGCGTCCCTAGTACCCACAGACGCTCTCTCAAACACAGGACCAGATTAACCAACTTTTAACTGGGGGGTTTCCCCCGGAGGCCCCGCTGTTAGAAGAGAGCCCCACTACTTTTAATTGCAACATTAAAATGATAACTTGCTAACGGATCCCCGGCGTGACTCGAGAGCTTTCATTTCGGCGCGTGTTTTAATGCGCGCGTTTACCCCGATGAAGAGACGCGTATCGTTTAGCTAATTGACCTCCATAAACACATTAGGAGGTTCAGTCTTTAGATGGCGTAGAGTAATAATTACAGGCCAACGGAAAGTCCAAAACACGCAGCGCGATGAAAACCAAAGGACACGTCTAAAAGGTGTTACAAATTGATCTACTGTTGAGGAAGCAATTAGCCAGACTTCTGAGAGTGTTCGCACGCGCACACACACACGCACACGCACACACACACACGCACACAGACACACACACACGATCCTGGCTGATGAGTGGTCGGTAGTATAGTTAGGAAAACATTTTAAAAACAATATAAAAAAATTAATACACGATTCATGCCCCGTCATTTCCTTTTGTACATCTTCTCAATAATTAATGACAAATGTTTTTAATTAGCCGTTATATAATTGCTTAGCATTTCAAGCTTATGAGCCCCGCTTGGTCGTTTTTAAAAAATCACTTAGTGGATTTTAGGGTTATCAAAATGATAATGAATGAATCATCTGCCGACTAAATAACGTGTTAGACTGGGAACTAGACAAATCCGTGAGCTCGCGTTTTGTTTGCTGTGGCGTATGCATCCTGCCCCCTCCCGGCCAATCACAGCTGAGTATCCAATGCGGGGCGGGTTTAAGACGATGGCTGAACAGAGGTGCTCCTATGGGAGCGCCGTTCAGGCATCATCATAAACAACCAAGATGGCTGCTGCTGACACATCATCCGTACAACTGGTATTGGTGGGGGCGATATCAGGCTAGATGCTTGTGGTCCATCCTCCATCCTCCCTGACCCCACACACCCACACGCACGCACACACACACACACACACACTCCATCTTCCACGCGCCACACCCAAAATTCAACAGCATGGCAGATGTGCAAATTCACTCCCAAAGCGATTACTGAACTCAGTGTTCTGCCAGTAATTAGGTGGCTGCCTCTAGTAACAGTGCCCTCCCTGGCTTGTACACACTAATGGACAGAAAGGCCGGGCAGGGAAAACCCATTTACCTGCCAGGTCCTGGGTGCCAGTGTACAACTGCTGCCGGCCAGCTCCCATAAGACCCAATGGAGGAAAAATCAGCATGCAACCCCGAGCAGAATCTGTAGCTCTCTGAGGGTAGGGGCCCTAGATTTCAAATAGGCTCTCAGGCTCTAAAAGCTATAGCCGAGGATCAGTTGATAGATATCCAACGGAATAAACCAGGGGTGGTATTAATAGAGAGATAACCCCGACACACACCCCACCAATCTGGTGGCATTATTTATCAGGCAAGGGAAAGAAAACCACAATGTAATAAAATTGCAATAATGCGTATTTCAGCTTTTGTATGCAAGGGCGACCATGGTGAAAGTGTGAAAAAAAGTAACTTTTGCTCCACAGCCAGAGGGTAGACCTCTTCTAAAGCCCTGCCAAACATCTGGATGAAGGACACATGGTTGCTTTGAGGTCATGAAAGGATAATTACTTGGCCTGAGACAAAAGACTGTTTCTAGCACACTTTGTCGTCGACTTGGAAATTAGGCCAATGTTCCACCTGGCAACGTTGATGAATGCTTTTGAGAGCACACGCCAGATCTAGAAATCTGCCACATGATGGATTTTGAACACGGCTCAATTGAAGATGTGATCCCTAGGTGTCGACCCACAACAGTGACAAACGTGTTGCACAAAGACGCGATGCCCAGGAAGAGGATCAGGTCAAGACGATCAGAACACAAGCATGGCCCTTCTGGCCTTGAAAACTCAGGCTCATTAAGTCCAGATATACATTCTCGGTTCCTGAATGAAACGCATTCAATTTGCTTTGATCTGCAAGCTGTGGTTTTTTGCATATCTGCAATATGGTTAAAGACCAAGTACACGCATTGGCGCAGTGAATGAAACACACGCAGGCAAAATCAAGCTGGACCGTCGGACGCGCTTATTTTTTCCAAACTTGAAACATCGTTTTGCAGTGACAGTAATAACACGCCCACAAGAAACAGATGCTGGTACTAAAAACAGCTAGCATGGGCGCTACACTGTTTTCTGCTAGCAAAGAAAGCACATTTCTCCCCGACCCTAAGAGTTAATTTCCAAGCGCTGAGTCAGTGTACGCCCACACACACACGCGCACGCACACGCACACGCACACGCACACACACACACACACACACACACACACACACACTTGTGAGGCAGTGCTGTTCTTAGCTAACCTTATAAAGCACTCCACACATATATATATATATATATTGCTGAATGGGGGAAAACAGACAATTTTGCCCCTTCTGTCACCCACACCCTCCACGGAAGCCATGGATGGCAGTCTATAAAAGGACAAGTCAAGTCCATTCATTTTTGACGGTGCCGTGTCAGCAGTGTGTCTGTGAAATGCTGGGAATGGGTGCCACAGAAATAACATGGGTGTCACATATTATGCTAACTGAGTCACTGGGGAGTAAGACGACACCTGGCCAGACCGCCGCCAAACAAACCATCACAAAACGCTCCACCCAAAAGGGTGGCCTTCGACAATGTGGGAAATTGAGTACGTGCACGTTTGATCAAATGGGCCATAAAAAAAAAAAATTGGAACATTTCACCTTCAAGCGAAGATCTACAGTACAGCTATGCGGTGCATTCAACAGTGAGGCTGGAATCCAAACAAGTCTTGGGAGGACTTGGGAAGGGGGGGGGGGGGGGGGGGGGGGGGGAAACCAGGGCCGAGACTCAGAGGGGCCGCTCATTGAAAGAAGAACATTGAATGAATTGCTTTTCACCGGCACACAAAAGGCCCATGCCTCGAGGAATGCCAGCCCGGCGCGGACCTCCACCAACACGGAGCAGCCCGGGGAAGCGTCGCTTCACACCCAAGCATAGAAATGAAAATAAGTCAATAGCATACAGCAGTTCTACAGCAGGGATACAGCAGTTCTACTGTGTTACAGCAGAACGTGGGGGGGGGGGGGGGGGGGGGGGGGAACGACACATCGGATCGGAAACCAAAAAACTGCATGGGACCAGAGTTGTGCTCTTTCCAGTTTCATTACAGAGATATTTCACCAAAGGAAACTCAGCCACTCAAGTGGATGAAGCTTTCAGAAGGGGATTCTAATACGTGTATTTATACAGAGGCCAGGGTTGTTGCAAGCCTTCACATCCTCTTTTTACCGTTTCTGCACTGACCTCAAGCAACACGAGCGCTGGGCAGGAATATGAACAGCCAGTGAGTGGAACGCCTGCCCACCCAGATTTTAGCCGATCTGCCCATCAGACTTCAGACATTCATCTACAGTACAGATTTGTGAGACCAGCCGCGAAAGCCACACAAGACATCTTCAAAAGATCAGATTGAAACGTTTAGTTTAAACGAGAGCCTTAAAAAGTACATCCAGACACTTCCCAAAAGTGACACAATCGTACCCATGCATGCATGAAGATCAGACTATGGGTGGTGTTTAACGGCCTCGTGGTGTCTGGGTGGTGGTGGTGGTGGTGGTGGTGGTGGTGGTGGTGGTGGTGGTGGGTGGTGGTGGTGGGTGGTGGTGGTGGGTGGTGGTGGTGGGTGGTGGTGGGTGGTGCCTGGGTGGTGGTGGTGGTGGTGGTGGTGGGTGGTGCCCGGGGAGGGACCAGTGTCATGGATGCTCACTCATTTGTCGGTCTCCGTAGCTGATGGCCTCGGCGAGGGGACTCCATCCCTGAGCGTTCTTCACCTTCACCGGTGCATTGTGGGCCAGCAGCAAATGGGCACACTCTGAGGGAGAGGAGGACAAAAAGACAGCACAGAGGAATGGGACGTCAGGCCGGCGTGGTGTGTCGCGACGCCGCAGGGCAGAGTCGGCCGTGATGGAGAGCTAACGAAGTCCCGGCGCTTGAGAAACGGACACATCATCAATCACTTAAATCCAACAATTACAATCGGGACCCTGTTCCCGGGTTGCCCCTGGAAACACAGGCATTCAGAATCTTGAAACGGAGGGATGAAAAGAAAAAAAAAACACACACACACACCGAGGAAACTAATTTTAACTCATCGGCCTGTAATGTTCCTGCCTCGCCGGTGAAAGCTGTAATGACACGTTTTACCAAAACACAACTTGGTTGGTTTGTCACCATCTAGTTCAAAGTGGGCTAAACACAAAGAAAGCCATTTCTTAGAAACCTATTATAGTAGTACATTGTATATTGATGTAAGCATTTCACATCATTGGTACACAGTTGAACTGAGATGTTTCTACTCGTAACGTTGTTGCCATGTGTACACTCATAACACAGTATCACCTTACTTGACAGAGAGACTTGCGATGTGCCGCACAAGTCTACCATAACTTTGTGAGGTCAATCTGTTTACAGGCACCTTGTAGTCGAAGTGTCAAAAATTGTCCAAGTATTGCAACACTTCCGTCGCATGATCAATAAAGAAGCGACTTACAATAAGTACATCTGTCAGAAGAAGGTGAAACACTTCATTGCTGTAAATACAGTAGGCAAGTCACCAGAACAAGTTTCAAGCATTCCAATTGCAAGGTTAACCATTGCTCGTATACCGTATATATCTCTAGCCTATGATGCTAAAGTCCCATCCCTACTAGCACCATGTCAACAGTGGAGTGGCACACATTGGAGCCTGTCTTTTACACTCAGCTGTCCGCATTGTAGTGACTCTTTAATGACAGCAGACGCAGTCTCATTATTGTCTTGGCCCACACTCTATGCATGTACTACAACGTGAACTTCCTTACTGCCATTGTGCCCGACATATCTTTGGATGAGTCAATCAGGGGTTTGGGCAAACAAGAGCAGCCTTGTTTGTCGGGTCACGTGTCACGCATATGAACTGACAAAAATAACAAGGCCGTTTGCACTGTGGCACGGTTGGAGAATTACAAGGAAATCATCATCGTAATCAAATGTAAAGCTTAGCTCAAGGTTGCTACCTGAACAACAGAAGTGTTGGCAACTAACAAGTAGAAATAGAGATGTGGAAATTAACATCTCTTAATATCTACATCTCTCAATAGTACCACCTGTCTCCGTACACTTGCTATGTTTAGTCATTGACAACTTGGCTCACGCAATCCGATATGTACACAGTCATTTAGAAGCATCCCTTACTTCAATATATAATAATAATAATACACAAAACCTATAGTGCAGAATGGTCGTCCTTGTGAATGCTAATAAACAAATAACGCATTTATTCAAGAAAGGGGAATTAACTACTCCTAAAGTGACTAGAATTCAACCAGGAAGCTGACTCTTCAGTGTGTGTGTGTGTGTGTGTGTGTGTGTGTGTGTGTGTGTGTGTGTGTGTGTGTATGCGTGTCTCCACTGTTGGCCCCAAACGCCGCCCCATGCGTGCGGTCAAGTGCTGCTGAATCTTATCAGCAGGCTCGCCCCGTCAGCCCAATCGTCTCCTCCTCTCCCACAGCCGCTGACCACGGCGTGACCTTTGTCACACACACCGCCACGCCAACCTGAAACAAGTGGGTGTCGGCGGCACCTTGCTCCTTGCTACACTCCACACACACACACGCACACACGACACGACACGACCGGCGCGAACACAGCGCCGCCCATATTAGTCTGCATCCCAGGGCCTGGTGGCAGGATTAATGCCGGCTGGTGGCGGAGGTTACCTTTGGAAAACAAGACTTTGCATGAGTGCACAAGAGCATCACTAGCTGATGCGAGGCTTTACTCTGGGAGGGGGGGGGGGGGGGGGGGAGATGGGGAAAAAAAAACATTTAAATAACAACTGACCCATATAAGAGCCAACTGGATGGTGATTGTGTAATAATAATGACAGCATTTAAGCGGGACACACGTTGCGTAACTCGTACAGACAGGGGGGACATGTGTCTTCGTGGACATAAGCGTGCTACTGACCCCTAAATCCAAGCACGGTCACCAGTGAAGGAATGAACGATCCGGTGCACTCTGTGTGTGTGTGTGTGTGTGTGTGTGTGTGTGTGCATAAGCCTAATACAGACGAGCAGCGACATTCCTGCTATTTTCCTATTTCTTTTGCATTTCCAGTCTGCCGACGTTACAGTCGATACATCCACTCACTGTAAGGAACTTCTGGGTTCCACGGCGAATGGATTTGAAGATGGAAAGAGAGGGCCAGAGACCTTTGAGGCCGCAGCTCATTGTGCTTGTTGTGAATTCAAGTGGGCCCTCAGCAACCACATTAGCATCGTTTGGAACAGTTAAAAACACAACTATGAGTGAACTGAACTGTTCCCGTAGTCCCATCATCATCATCATGGCTACTGTTTACCGTCAATGAAATAACACACTTTGCGAAAGGGGGACATTATGACTGCCTTGGTGAGGTGTATTGCAATTTCCATAACCATTTATTACAGTATATAGGCTATTATCTTGATATTCTGAAAATGTGAGTGGCCTTTCAAGTCCTAGTAATCTCCGGTAAATGTGTACCATTATGACTTTATTTTCTCATTTGGCGGATGCTTTTATCCGAATTCAGACGCAGGTCAACGGGGAGCAGGTCGGGTCCGGTCACCTCATCGAACCCAGAAGCTTTGAGCTGGGAGTTGAACAGCTATAGCTGCTGCGCCATCCTGCGCGCTGTTCTGGTCTAATCAGTCTCTCTTATCTAAATGAAAACTACAACTAGACAGACCGCATATTGCAGTGTCCCGCCACTCAAGCTGCTGTTTTTAGTGCTGACCTGATTAAAACACATTTTGGGAGGAGAGCAGCGTGCTATCTTGGCCTGGCAGAGAGACACACACACACACACACACACACACACACAATCTCACACACACACACACACACTCCGTTTCTATTTAAAAAAAAAACCCTATTGGAAACAACTTGAGATTTAACTAGTATAGTGGCATGAGCACACAAAAGGAGACAGAACCATGGAAAGTCAATGGAAAACAAATGCTCAAGGCATTGCACTCTGTGTGGAAAGTATAAACGGAATAAAGCCCTCTGTGAGACACTAGCCCCTCGCCTAAGTGTCCCTAATCGCAGACAGCGGCGCCCAAATGTGTCCAAAAAAAAAAATACAGAGCGCTTCTTCACTGCGTGTGCACGCCAATTCACTTTTTCCAGCCTCTTCTCTTCATTCGCCAATGGAAAGAATGTCCCTCATTCAGAGCTTCTGCAATAAGAAACAACACAGCGCCGGCAGAGAGACAGACGAGACCCACAGCCACGGCGTCGAGGCCGGCCACCTCGGCGGCAGGTCCCATCATCCATCACCATATGCCTCCGCACATTAGGAGGAGACGCAAACACAAACCAGGGGCAGCGGACGGACAGGGGGGGGGGGGGGGTGGGGGGGGGTGGGCACGTGCACTCAAAAGACACACACAGGACAGGCACGTCGTCATCCTCTGGGGCTGCCACACCCCAGACCATGACCTCATCATCATCCCGCTGCTTTCAGCGCCTCTGTGCTGCCTGCGTCCCCCAGGGGGGGGCACCCGATAGTGCAGTGTGTGTGTGTGTGTGTGTGTGTGTGTGTGTGTGTGTGTGTGTGTGGGGGGGGGGGGGGGGGGGGAAATCGAGAGCTCCGCTGCACTCGTTAGGGCAAATCAATCCCGCGGCGTTCGGCCCATGCCGGGCTCCCATGCTTACAAGCGGCGACAAAAGCTATTCTTAAATCATCCGATTTAGCACCTGACTAAACAAGCAGCGCTCAAACCGACAAAAAAGAAGAGAGAGCAGGTGCATAATAATATATAATAATAATAATAATAACTCACTCAACAGTCAGGGGGACATCTGCATTGTAAAGAGGGGACATCCATTTTTCAATAGCATGTGTCTATGAATGCCCGCCAGTGAAATTAAATATAGGCAATGACTCACAAAGGGCCGGTGCATTAATATTTTAGGTGCATGCTTTCATTCAAGCCTGTGAAACATCCTTTTAAAACATGGGGTTGTGCTGATGGGGTTGCGCTAAGTTCTTTAGTTCTTTAGGGAAGTCATGACAAATGCATACTGCATGTTACTCCGTGGTCAGATGTGCAAGTTAAGCTGAATGCATTAAATATTGATTGCACTAGAATAGCGGTTATCAATGCATTTAACACCAGTTTTTTATTTTTTATTTTATTTGGCAGATTATCACGAGTGAACGTCAACTCTTTTGGAAAGACTGGGAAGTGACGACCAAATCGACTGTTCTGACACGGAGTTGTCGCCAGGAAGGAAACAGGCAGACGAGACATGCCCGTGAACCGACAGTGAGCGAGAGAGCATCAAACGGAACAGCGAAAGGCTTTGTTCCGGTTCTAAATCAGGTAGAGAGAGCTCTCCGACACCCAACTCATAGGATGCTGCTGCGTGGTGTCCACTGGGGGCTCCGCTCAGTTTCAGCGTGTTACTCGACAGCCTTCTCGTGCTCAGGCACACCGATATACCAGAGGCATGACAACAACTCTTAAAAAGAAAATGTTCTAAAAACACAGGGGGGAGGGAAGCATGCTGGCAAGTTCAAAGACAAACCGAGAGAAACCACACCAGACTGAAAGTGAGAACGTGAGTACAGAAACACATGGAATACAGGTCAAAGCAATCGGTACAGAGACATACCACGACAAGACGTTCAGACAATAAGATGCATAAAGGAAAAGGCTAAACAAAGAGCTAAAGACTGAACGGCTGTTGGAATTAAAATGACACACCTTTGTTTCCCATCATGACAGCAAGGTGTAGCGGTGTGTTTCCTGGAGAGAGAGAGAGAGAGAGAGAGAGAGAGAGAGAGAGAGAGAGAGAGAGAGAGAGAGAGAGAGAGAGAGAGAGAGAGAGAGAGAGAGAGAGAGAGAGAGAGAGAGAGAGAGAGAGAGAGAGAGAGAGAGAGGATGGTCAAAAGCAAGTACATTTCAAACAATAACAGCATCGCTGTAACAGCAAATTGTAGGATTTGAAAAAAAAGAAGCATTTTTTATAATATGCTAGACACAGCTCTTCTCTGTGTGTGTGTGTGTGTGTGTGTGTGTGTGCACTGAATCCCAAGCCTGAAATGTTATTGACTTGATTTGCTACCCCCCCAATAGGCAAGCTGATGCCATCCTGTGTGTGGGTGGTAAGGGAAGTGCTCACATGCAACACTGCTACAACTAATGGATTTGGAAACTGTGAATGAAGCAGGTTTTATCGTCTATAGAATCAAGGTGTGTAGTGAAAGCACCATTACCTTCAAGGTGTGTGTGTGTGTGTGTGTGTGGAGTAGGGGAGCAGAGGATCACTCTGGAGGAATGGTAAATCCCCACCTCAAGTCCCTACAGCCTCAACTACGCTGCGGAACATACCCAGTGGCTGAGAAGGAGCTAGGATCGGAAGAACTAGGATGCTTTCCCTCTGTAGGCTCTGACCCCTTCAAAACAAGGGGATCATCCACATCTGCCAGCCTGTGTCTGTCTGCCTGTCTCGCTGTTTGCCAACTGCGCATTACAGGCACTGCTGGCCATAAAACGGACCCTTTGGGTCAGATAGCGCAAGGCGTATGTTGGTGTTGAACCATGACAACATATTCACACCGCTGTGTAATTATTAGGTTATTGTTGCTATGGTGTGTGTCTGTCGGGGGATGCGAAACACCAAACTGCTATTGAGTGGCCATTCAAGAGCATTAATTAAAAGTCTCTCGACAAAATGTAAAACAGAATATACACCTGAACTTCAGGTGTTGCGGCGTGGTGGTCTTGATCGTTTTACCCAAGTCCTAGGTAATACGCGAGATCCGTTCACTCTAGGTCACTAGGCCTACACGGTGGCTTTGGTTTACGTAGCCTAAATCAACTTTACAGCACCAGCAAGACAGAGAGAGGTCGGCGGTTTGAAAGTGTTGACAATGGCCAGGGGGCATGTACAGTAAGTACACTTTAGAGCTGGGAATGCGTTGGCCTCGGCAGGGAGTTGCCTCGCCTCCCTCCATCCATCTGCTCGGCGTCGTTGGCCTTCGGTGCGTGTGATCGTCTCTTTTAAGTAGATTTATTCAATCTATACGTTAATATATATCATGAGCATTCGGGGCGCGACAGTTCTCAACTCACCGTGGACATCTTTCTGTGCTATATTTTGCGTGCGAATCAGGGAGGACAGGCGTCGGACGTCTCCCTTGAAAACACATTCGTGCACTGGAAAGTCCTCCCCGCCGGCGGCTCGTACGACGGGGTTCTTGTTGTCGTCGTCGACGACGACATCGTCCCCGGTGGTCGGCAGTGTGTTGGCATTTATCTGGGATTGCTGATTCTGGTGCTGCTGCTGCTGCTGTGCGGACGCCGGCGATTTGACCAACTTGTGGTTGCTGAAGATTTTACTTGCTCTGCTTTTGCTGCTCGTTTTGGTGGAGGTGAACGTCCCGGTGGCCGCCTCCTCGTCGGGTTCGAGTAGGTCCCCCTCCTTGCTGGGCTTGCGGTCCTTGCGAAGGGAGCGGATCTTCTCTCCGGTCATTTTCTGATCGACTGACCGCCGAGCGGAGAGGGTGTCGCGGTCGGCGGTGACCCCTCCGGACGACGAAACAGACGCGATTCGCTGGCAAGAACGCCAGTGGTACTTCTTCCAGCAAAGCACTCTAAATCGCGCCACATGAAAACAACGAGTCTTCACCAAAAAAAAGAACAAAAAACAACAATGAAGACGAACAAGTTAACGAGGCGGTTCTCCTGGATACAAACACGCCCGCTTGTTCTCCAAACTGTCGCTGGCTGAACAACACATAAGCGGCTCGCGCGTCATTTGACTCGTGCGGAAGAGCGAAACCACGGGGCCATCCGCGGGAAGCATCGCGAGAGCTCAAGAAATCCTAACGCTCGATGCTCATTGCTCACTAATGAGCGTGTTCTCGCTTTTGTGGAAACATGTATTAAAGGTGTATTCGTTATTATCTGTTTTGGGGGATACATGATAATTTGGTCATAAAATATGACTCCAAGCTCATCATTGTCTTAAGGTGTGTAAGAAGTACAGCTGAGACCTGGCTTGTAGTTAAGGCCAGCAGGAGGAAGACGCTCAACAGTAGTAGCCTACATTAGGAGATAAGTCAATAGCTGAGACATAGGCTAATAAAGTAGAAATTATTTGCAGAAAACACTAACAACTCAATTTAAAGTCAAAGCCAAAGGATACCATTCAGTACAGCGAGTACAGAATTGCTGCAGGCAGCCTACACGTTGTTACCACAGCTTGCATGCTTAATGTATTAGTCATCACACAGGAAATACTATGCCATTAAAGACAATAGAGTTTTTTGTGGGTTATAACCACTCCATTAATGGAATCGTGTGTATATGACACCAAGAAGGCTTATAGTTGACTAAATATTGCATCAGTCTCGCCCCCTTATTATATTACTAATCTTATTTCGCCGTTGGTGAACAAAGCTGATAGTGCCCATTATCTATTACAACCCACAGATCAAATGACCGATCAAAAGACATGATTGCATCCCCCTATAAGAGAAAAACCAGGATAAAATAGTACCGCCGTAACGTTTCTCATATTTATCGTTAGGCTTGGGTGATTTATGGCTCGATGCAATTAACACAATTAATCAATCTCATCTGGCACTACATCTTAGACATTTCTAACTTTCACATATGGCTGAAATTACAGAAGACGTTGCATCAGAGGACATAGACAAACATGCGTGGAAGTTTAACCAGTCATAGGGTCGCTTGGCGAAGTAGGGGTGAGTGACGTATGCTAGACGCCCCTATTTAATCACCAATCGGCGGCGTCACATCTGCGTTAAGATGCGCTGGTTGGACTAAAGGTGTGAGGTTATGGCCCCGTCTTTATTTCCTGTTACTCGAGCCTAGAGTCCGAACGTACATTTTGGGCGGTACCCTTCGCCCTTACGAACCAATTCGTGATTATTTGTTAAAGGGGACAGGCCCCGCCCACTGGACGTCGGGAGCAGTTATTGGTTGATCACGGAGAGGGGGTACCGCCCATTCAACGTCTGGATCAGTGATTGGTTCTTCACGGAGAGAGGTTCAGTCCCACATTGTACGCTTGGATCCTTGGCTTTTATAAGTGCCGCTCGTGCCCAAAGGGACCGGTTGTACATTGCAGCAATCCGTTAGGTTAATCACACGACGAGGCGTATCTGCTCCGGCGTTGCTGCTGTTCACCATCAACATGGCCTCCGCAAAGAAAGAGAGCGAACAAAATAATGATCTCCACGCCGGCTTCCGAACAGCGTTCAAGTCATTCGCCACAGAGGCGATACACGTCGGACAGGAGCCGGAGCAGTGGAAATCAATGGCAGTGGTGCCCCCCATTTCTCTCTCCACCACGTTCAAGCAGTACGGACCCGGGAATCACGCTGTGAGTGTCGTGGTGTTGGTGTCGCCCCGTATGTAAGGCATCTCTGTAGCCGCACGGAATGACGCCACACATGCTGTGACTCGATCTCCGTGTGAGCGTCTGCCCGTTCAGTCCGTATAGTCCGTTAGTATGAACCCAGATAGATATATGTTAGTATTAAACCCAAATAGATCTAGGTTGGTATTAGCCCTGGTACATATATGCTCGTATTTAACCAAGTTAGATGTGTGTTGGTAGTAACCCACCACAAAGACACGTGTGCTCTAATCTGTCCCAGTAAACAGAACTGTCTGCCACTATTTCTGTTGTATTGTGTACCCATCGAAATAGATGAATAGACTATTTTATTTAAAGAGTTAAACAACAAAACAAATGTTATAAATATGTGCATGCTATATATGTAGTGTTAAATTGATTAATCTGTTTTTAACTATGATTTTAGGGCTTTGAATACAGCCGGAGCGGAAACCCCACGAGAAACTGTCTTGAGAAGGCGGTGGCAGCACTGGATGGAGCAAAATATAGTAAGTTTGTAACTAACGTGACTCAAAACTCACTTTCGATGACACGTCCGAGAGTGATGGTGATACAGTAACCAATACGTAATACCACAGGTATTGCTCTCGCCTCTGGACTAGCCGCAACCATGACCATCACTCACATGTTGAAGTCTGGGGATGGTATTGTCTGCATGGACGACGTGTATGGAGGTAAGATGGAGCACATCTCCTTATGTCGTGCCGTCAACACAACATGCCTGAAAATATTACCAAGCAAGAGGAAAGGCAGTTCCAGTGGAAGATTGTGGTTTTCTAAGATAAAGTGAACTACATGGCATCATATCATAGCATAGTGTTCCTTTGTCAAAGTTAACACATGTTTTAATGACAACAATGAATCTAATTGATCAATGTTTCAGGTACCAACCGCTACTTCCAGAGGATAGCTACCACCCTGGGTTTGGAAGTGGGCTTTGTTGATTGTACACAACCTGAGAAGCTGAAGGCAGCTATCAAGGACAACACTAAGGTTGGTGGTGGGGGGGATCATTTGAGGTAGCAATATGAAACGTAATGAAACAAACAAAAATGTCAAAATTATTTTGATGAGGCCAATCTTGAGGATTGTAGCAAGGATCAAGGATTTGCCATCATTTGCTTTAGTTTCTGAGCCTTGTGGCATCTCATATAAACTTGGCAGTTATAGAATTCTAGTCGCTTTGGATAAAAGCGTTTGCTAAATGTAAATGTAAATGTGAGACGTGTCAGAACACGTGTCAACCTGAGTCAACAATGCACCACTGAAAGACAACGCCCGAATAATGCCACCATTTAATTTGCTGACATTATTTGGGCTTGGACGCACCAATCATTGACTTGATTGGCATGTCACCTGCAACATTTTATATAGGAGATGTACTCATAGAAACATGACCAATGTGTCTGATCAGAGGTTGAAGCCCCATAAGTACAGGATTTGTGCAGAACACGCTCGATGAAAAAGACATCCCAGGTAATCCCTCCCTGCCAATGTCAGGACTGCAGAGTCACTCCCAATCTTCCGGAAGAGACTCAAGACCCACTTGTTCAGAGTTCATCTGAACGCTGCATAAGCTTACCCTCATGCTCTTATTTATTGTACGTCTTGGCACTCTAATCGCTCTTTGTTATTTGGCACTTTGATCGCTCTTTGTAACTTGGCACCTAGTCAGAGATGTTGTATACTAGTAGCAATGGTTAACCTAGCAATGGAAATGCTTGAACCTTGTTCTGGTGACTTTCTTACTGTATTAGCAGCAATGACATGTTTCACCTTCTTATGACAAATGTGCTCTTTGTGGGTCGCTTTGGATAAAAGCGTCTGCTGTATGCCCTAAATGTAAATGTATTCCTTTCAACGTGTCTTTCGTTGCAGCTTGTGTGGATCGAAACTCCCACCAACCCCACCATGAAGGTAGTGGACATCAGGGCCTGCAGTGACGTAGTCCACAAACACAACAAGGACATCGTGGTGGTAGTGGACAACACCTTCATGTCTGCCTATTTCCAGGTGGGGGGCCAGTGTGTGTGTGTGTGTGTGTCTGTTTCACATGTGTTTTTGTGTTCGGAAATGGCGGTCACATTACTTTAACTCCGCCTCAAGTTTGAAGTAAGTGTCTTGTAAAAGTAGTTTTTCTTTTTTTAACCATGCACATCCCACACTTGCGAAACAATATTTTTTCCTGTGCTCCGACAGCGCCCCCTGGCTTTGGGAGCGGACATTTGCATGTACTCGGCCACAAAGTACATGAATGGTAATGTCGAGCTCCTCTGCATTCAGACAGATCGCTTTGACGTGCAAATGCCATTGTGATGCCGTGGGTGCTAATGCTGTCCTTTTCGATTGGCTCACAGGCCACAGCGACGTCGTCATGGGCCTGGTGTCTGTGATCAGGGAGGACCTGTATGAGAGGCTTAAATTCCTCCAGAATGGTCAGTGTGTGTTTTTCTCCTTCGACCGTCATACAATGAGGATTCTGAGACTCGTGTCAAGGGTTGCGTGGCAGCCTTCCTGTCTGAGCTGTGAGGCATTGTCCCACGTGTGTCAAAAGGTTTGTAAGTCAAACTCGACAGAGCAGCGCTCCTCAACGACAGTCCAGAACTTTAGAGAGAGGGTTGTTCATTCATATTCTATGATATATCGTGTGATATTTCATGTTGACGCAGGGCCATTCACATGGCTCTTTTGGTTTTTTACTAAATGTAAACAGAATTGGCGCATGCAATACTCACTGTGGGGTAAGAGAGGGAAAACTTCAAAATCAAGGACGCACACCGTCGTGCCATGCTCAACCCATATCCAACATCTTGGGTCGATCTGACAAACAGTCAGCGCGATATGCGAGCCACAGACACAGTGACAGACGTTTCATACTCATAGATTAGATTATAGATAGATAAGCCTGCTAGATAGATAGATAGTAAGCCTGCTTATTGATGGTGGTGATGAGACAGTCGTCCCGTCTCTGAACCCTCCCCTTCCTGTGCAGCACTGGGAGCAGTGCCCTCCCCCTTCGACTGCTACCTGTGCAACCGCGGCCTGAAGACCCTGCACCTGCGCATGGAGCAGCACTTCAAGGGGGCCATGGCCGCGGCCAAGTTCCTGGAGGATGACCCCAGGGTGGAGCGTGTCATCTTCCCAGGTGGGTGACCACGATGGAGACACACACACACACACACATACGCACAGACAGACACGCACACGCACACACACACACACACACACACACACGGAGTACTTTCACACGAAACTTGAGAAGCCAATGGAGATGGACAGCATGCGGTCAGGGAGTTGTTTAAGGAAAAGCGTCTCAGTTTTCCATTTGAAGGGTGCATCTTGTTCTTACAACGTCAGCTCACCTCGTATTTCACTCCACTCTGTCCGCTGGAGGGGTACCATATGGGATAGTTGTGTCATGCTCTTCATAGTATTTGCTTTCCTGGTGTTCTTTTTAGGCCTGCCCTCCCATCCACACTATGAGGTGATGAAGAAACAGTGCACGGGATGCCCTGGGATGATCACCTTCTACATAAAGGGCAAGCTGGAGCACGCCAGCGCCTTCCTCAGCCACCTCAAGGTTGCATTAGCCATTGGTTGATTATTTATACATGGTGTTTGTACAGGCTGCCCGAAACCGGTTCACGTAGAAGGTAGAAGGGAATGGGAAGGGTTTCGCGTTCAGTCTTCAGAAAACACAAAGTGAGAAAGTTGCTACACCGGTTCAGATTGATCATTTGATGCTTCATAACTGGAATTTTATTTGTCGGTGCATTCCTTGTTTACAATAAGGGTTGACACACACACACACACAAAGTATTCTTTGTCGGGACAAGCCTTTATATTACTGCAACAAATGTTGCTAAACTTAATTCTGAAACTTAAAAACAAACAAACAAACAAAATGTATGGTATTTTATAACATTTGTTTTCTTTTAATTTCAGTTGTTTTCCATCGCCGAGAGTCTGGGAGGCTATGAAAGTCTAGCAGAACACCCGTAAGTAGCCGTCAACATGCCTCATTAATACAATCTTAACTGTTATCGTAGCCCTGTGTTCCCTCCAAGGTTGTGGGTTTACAGGAAGACCCTGGCAAGAGTCTTGCATGCTGAAATAATTAACCAAAGTTGAAGAAAGCTGCGATATTCAAGGTTGAACATCTCATCGAATAAAGTTCTTCTTAGTTAGTTCTCTTGAGTTTTGCTCCACCGCGTCCGCTGTAATGACACTTTGCGCCAGTAGAGGGCAGCAGTGTTCAAGAGACGATTTTTTTTTTTTTCTAACAGATTAATTTGTTCGTTCGTGTATTTAGTACTTCATGTTTAACGGCTGTATTTCTGCTGCGTCAGGGCGATAATGACCCACGCGTCGGTACCAGAGGCGGAGCGCGTGGTGCTGGGGATCAGCGACACCCTGATCCGTCTGTCTGTGGGCCTGGAGGACGAGGCGGACATCATCCAGGACCTGGACCAGGCCCTCGAGGCTGCTGTGAGTACCGGCCCTCCTGCGCCCCTCCTCAGTGTCTCCAGAGCAGTGGTTCTCTGAGGTGTTTCTGACCAGTGTGGCCTCCGTGATGTTTTTACCAGGCCAGCACCCTATACATAATATATGTGTGGTCTTCAGTTGTCATTCCCATGTTTTTTAGACATGGGAACAAAATTCTTTCTCTGCATTTGACCCATCCTATTGTACATGTGGGCTGCTATGATCAGCGCCCGGGGAGCAAGTTGGGGTTCAGGGTTCAGTGTCAGTGCTCAAGAACACTTCGACATGCAGACAGTTATGGAAGTGGGGATCAAGGGGATCGAACCGCCGACCCTACGGTTAATGTAAAGGGGTATTTTTCGCTTTTGTCCAAAACGACTTACAATCAGCACATTTCTGGGGTTCACCATATCGGAGATCAAGGGGATCGAACCGCCGACCCTACGGTTAGTGGCCGACCCGCTCTGTCCACCCGCTCTACCCACTGAGCTACTGTCGCGTTTGCGTGCCATATTGGAATTATTCTCCAATTGTTCAAAACCAATATGAAAATGACAAAAAAGATGTATTTTTTTTAATACACCCAAAGTAATGCTGCGATACTTCCAAGTGCACCATGGGGTTAGTTTACCCCGGGGGGGGGGGGGGGGGGGGGGCTGTTTCTTTTGGCTAATGTTTGTCTCTGAATGTCTGTTCACTTGCTATCATTGTGGGATACGTTTCAGTATCAGATGGATGGTTGGGGATTTTAGTCCTCCCAGAGGCAAATTTATTGCAACGGCAGCAGACGGTAAATCTAGATATCCATATAAAAAAAAATATATTAAAAAAAAACGCAATATGAAAGTCTGACAATTCAGGTGAAGGAAAGCTGAGTCTGGGGCAACGTTGGCCAGCGAAAAACTCTCAACCCAAGATACCGAACATCTGGAACAGCTGCGGAGCAGAGCGGAGCATTGTCACTGAGGCCCGTCTCCCATTCTCAGACTCCAACGCGGCCCGGGCCCAAAGTGGCGCTCATACAGTTGGACTCGGCGCCGGAGTACTGCTCACTGGACCGGCTCAGGCCGGCAGCAGGTCTCGCACCCTCGGCTCCCAGGAATAACGTGTGATTGTAGCGCCAGCATCGGCGTCCGCCATCCCCAGCTTTTGACATTCAGCCCGTTTGGGCCGGTCCCGGCTGGAACCGAACCGACCAAACCCTCAGCCTCCCTGTCGCCATTTCACCAGTGAAAGACTGAGACAGAGTTAGAATTCCATCCCATAATGTGAGTGAACAGCCTCTCATTTGGGCGTGCTTGTCGTGCCGGGGCCCTCGTCCAGGTAGCCTTGCGATGGCCACGCCGCCACTGATGGCATGGACGGCGATAAAAAAACGGCCCCCGTCTGAAATGTAATTGTATACCCAGCGTCTAATCCACAATAACTCACTGCTACTTGTTTGTCCCCCCACTTCCTGTAAGGCGGAGTGGTCCCAGCTAAGACCCCCCACCCACCCCCCACCCCCCCCCCCACCCCCCCCACCCCCCACCTTCCTACCATTTAGGATGCACAGAGCCCTCCGAAGGGCTCTGCCGCTCCCCGCAGCAAATGGAGAGGAAATGGAGACGAATGCGTGCAATAAAGGCGGTGTGGTCCCAGGGCGGGGCCTCTTAACGGGTGGAGCTTTTAATTGGCCGGGACAGCAGGTTCAGGACGGGGGCATTACATTAGAGCGTCGAGGAAGCATCCTCTCCTTTCTCTCTCTCTCTTTCTCTCCCCTCTCTCTCTCTCCTCCCTCTCGCTCCCTCTCCCCGCTGACATTGAAACCCAGCAACGGAGGAGCAGCTGCAAGAGGAGGTGGAGGAGGAGGTGGAGGGGAAGCAGGGTCATTTCTGGGAAGCCCCACACGCACGGGCCAGGAGCATGTTGTCTCTGCTGGTGCTGTTTTTTTTTTTTTACCATGTAGTCATTCCGTACACCCCCTTTAAAGCACAAGCACCGGGTTGGATTTCTTTGTGGTGGCTGTAGGTAATGAGCAGTCGTAATCCCGCTTCTCTTTATACTGTATTTGCCTGGTGACAGCGGCCTGGCCTCCCTGCCCCCCAGCTCGGTTTCGGCTCTTCGTTGCGGCGTGTTGGGGGGGGGCCGGCAGCCGAAACACGAGAAGGGGGCGGTTTCCATGCAGACGATAATGTCCCGGTCCCCGGCTCCGGCTCAACACGGGCACTCGTCTATCCAATTTACCAGAATGGGATTTTGATGGCCTATTTCAAATTTGCGCATTCGTGATTTAGTGGCCGTGCAGTTAGAATGGGATGTTGATAACTTAATCAGCGTGTTCATACGTAAATTGTTCGTCAGAAAAGGGGGACGAGAGCAGCAGAGGGTTAAATTGATTGAGAGCTCAAACGTGCTCGGCTTGGTACGCGCCCGACTCCGAGACTTCCGGGCGCGGCGAACCCTCTCCGCTTTCTGTACGTGACCAGTCCTGACTTTGTGGCACGCCATGGGCACCGTTTTGTTGTCCATATAATCATCATGACCTTGACTGCTGCCAAATCGGAGGCTCTATTTGCGTTGTAGCACGGCAACCCGCCAGCATCCGGTCCAGCGCCATGGCTACGGTCCAGGCCTCCGTCGCCGTCTCCATGTAGCGGTGGTGTGTGTGTGTGTGTTGTGGCGTCTTTTGGGGTTGCTATGTTTTAGTCTGCTGCAGCCATGTTGACATATAGACGGGCTGTTTTTTCTGATGCTGTATCTTATCATCTCCCCACCCCCCACCCCCCTCTCTCTCTCTCTCTCTCTCTCTCCCCACTTCCTTTTTGTC
Source organism: Urophycis tenuis (assembly GCA_036785325.1). Lineage (NCBI taxonomy): Eukaryota > Metazoa > Chordata > Actinopteri > Gadiformes > Phycidae > Urophycis > Urophycis tenuis. The sequence goes on along the minus strand of JAXIVH010000003.1, from coordinate 2,303,730 downwards.
TTCCAAAACAGCATCCCAAGCCATAAACTACTCTGCCAGAGTGCCATCGGGATGAGATTGCTGGATAGCTGGACGGCACCATGAAAGGAACGGAAAGTCGACCATAGGTTTGAAAAGACTGGTGTGAGTGAACCCGGTGGCACCAGGAACACGGCAGCGAGGGCGTCTGAGGAGACGGATTCATCAGGGACTAATCGGTGCTCTCAGAGTTATATAGATACTCTCATTCTGTTAATAAATACACATCATTTTTATTGAAGTTATGTTAATTGCAGGTTTTGCTGATGGTTGAGGGGAGGACGTTGCCGTACACCTTGTGGTGGTTTTTGCTTTCCATGTTTTGTATGTCGATTTATTATTATCATTTTTATTACGTGTATAAGGGCTTCTATTGGGCAGATTGATGTGTGATCTTGTTTAGATAAAGCCTGTATATAATATTCTCGAGAGGAACAAAATAATGTGAGCAAATGCATGGCAAACCTCCTTTTTTAAAGGTGGAGTGTGTGTGTGTGTAGACTCTAGTGGCGTCTAGCGGAGTGGACTTTGCAGGAATGGAATATAATACATCATTTGCATGAGTATGTTTGAATTAGTGTCTAATCCCATGAACATCAGATTAGTCGTGTGTTTGTTACCTTAAAATGAGCCTTTTATATCTACACAATGAGCGGGTCCTCTTCCGCGGAGGCCGCCATGTTGTACTGCCATGCTTCTACAGTAGCCCAGAACGGACAAACGGCTCTAGAGAGGACGAGTTTTTTAAATAAATTATCATTATCACTGTCTTACTTGTAAACTATGACCTATGGTTTTACAGAGTTACTACAATTTTTCAAATCTATCAAGAGACCTCATCACTTGACATCACTTGATGACATCATGTTGGTACCTTACAGAAGTACCTTCTGGCACCCTGCAGGCCTATGTAAATTCTCCCACGTGATTGGAGAGGGGAAGGGAGGGTATTCAGTTGGTTGCTATCTGCGACCTCACCGCTAGATGCCACTAAATCCTGCACACTGCGATACCTTTTTAAGATGTAATGCATTGTACATTAAATCTAGCGATGTACGCCAAAACCGAACAGCACCAAAGATATCAACTAGCTTGACTCATCAATAAATTGTGATCCACTCGGTGCGTTTGTTTGCTGAATTCTGTGTATAAGGACTCAAACCCCTGCCCTCTCATGAACGAGTGAAGGGAACACACGTTCTCCACGTTGACAGTCTGCATAGGATGCGTTAATTGAGGAAGCCATTATGTATTTTAAAGTTGCGCTCGGGTGGATGACACATCAACAGCTCAACATCTCGTCTCGCTGTATTTTTCCGAAAGAAGTTCACTCAAGTTTCCTCACAGATCTCTATGACTCGTAAAAAAAAGCTTTTGAAAAGAACAACATACGTTTATTTTAGGTCAGACATACTGCCCGGGAGATGACAAACAAAAAATATCCTCCCTCTGTTTGTTCTCGTTATCACCAGGGAGCTGATCGCTGCTTGAGCGCTCGCCTCTGTTTAAAATACCACTCCACTGAACAAAAAATCCATTAGAATCGACGTGCGGTGTGCGCGTCTGCTCGGAACCCCCCCCCCCCCCCCCCCCCCCCCTCCCCCCTCTTGTTGAGACAAAGTCTTCTTAATGGGGAGTTCAGCATCTGTTGCCCTGGGACAGTCGACCACGGCCACGTGCAGTCTGTCCCAGACACGTTGCTAGGGAGACGGAGGAGATTGTTTCAGACGGTTGGAAACGAGCCGGAAGGGAAACTCGATGACTTCTGCGCTAAGTCATCGATAACATTTACACAAGGGATCGGGTTCATCTCGCCAAATGCCATTGATCTGTCGCTAATGATTTCGCCGACCGCAATTGTAATTGCCAAAAAAAAATAGAGAAAGCGTGTGATGTGATTGATACAATGCACTCCACAGAATATGCGGTACATTGGGGGGTTGAGAAAATGTGAAGTGTGCATCTCCACCATGGAAAAAAAAATAGCTGCCTGCAGCAATGTGTGAGGCCGATAGCACTTCAATCTTGTCGTCTCACACTTTTGCCGTGTGGACAATTTTCCTCGCGTCCAGTGAGAAGGCGCTTCAGTGGGTGTCTTGCATTGATTCACAGGATCTTCTGCAGCACACAGAGACTCTGAGCAGCTGTTGGGAGTTGCCACCCGGCTGCAGTGTTGATGGGAACACTGAGGACATGCCTTAAAAAAATAATAACGTGCTCCGTACAAAGGATCAGTCTGAAACGTTGATCGTGTGCTTGTGCATTTATTGATGAATTATGATATGAGAGAAGGCCCCTTTGGAAAGCTAGGTTTGGCCTGTACGGTTTTAAACATACGTGTATGTAGGATTGCTAGTATCTTAGCATGGCATGCCACTCAGTTGGCGATGGTCAGCATGTCATACAACTCACTCGGTCAAAGTGCAAAAAGAAAACTCGCTTGTCTTGTAATAAATCAAAAGGTGCCACTGTAAGGTCACATGGACAGGGAATACTTAACACACGACAAGACGATTGCAGCGCGGGTGACATTTGCCAGAGGAGCCGTCACTCACGGCATGAGCCGGCCAATCCAGAGGATTGGTCGGATTGCCACGCCCAGTCTTGTTTGTGATAACAAAATGTGCCTGCCTGAATGTCAGGGCTATTAGATGTTCTGTCTGGGTACCGCGACCACAAAGACTTAAGTTAATATCACAATCGATGTGTGTGTGTGTGTGTGTGTGTGTGTGTGTGTGTGTGTGTGTGTGTGTGTGTGTGTGTGTGTGTGTGTGTGAGTGTGTGTGTGTCTGTGTGTCTGTGTGTGTGTAGGTGTGTGTCCTTACCTTTCTCTCTTTTTTTTTTTTTTTTAAACTTTAGTTTCATGCAGTCGCTGCTCTAATTCAAGATGTTGCCAAGTGGAGGCACAGTTGTAAGACCACATAACTGAACGCATTCATTTGTCTCGTGGCTTGCGTTCGCAAGAACCCATAACCGTCACACGGGGCCAGCGCTAAGCACGCCACACATCAGATATAATGATCGTGACGGATTTTCTCTTGAGTCCCAAATAAACAGCTTCCCAGGATTGATAACGCTGCTTGGAACAGAGGAGTCATCTGGACAGCGGCCGGGGCCTGTCTCCATGGTGATTAATTGAAGGGCTATTGTTTACGGAGTAGCTGGGTCGGTTTCACTAAAACATCACCGGGTTTCAAGATAAATACGCAGTCCTTGTATGGGCATGGATGATAAGGGGACCGTAAACATTCACTGTCTGCAAGGTGGAAACATAAACACACACACTTACACAAACGCCAAAAGACTAGACCTCTTAATACAAACACACACACACACACAACATAAAATAACCTTTTACTGTATATTTGCGCTCGGCTCAAAATATATTTCTTGCGGGTATTGCCTTGGCGTGTCCACCGAGGCAGAGTATGTAAACTCTTTATTTGTGTAAGTATACAAAGTGTTCGCCTGGAGTCTCTCTCTCTCTCTCTCTCTCTCTCTCTCTCTCTCTCTCTCTCTCTCTCTCTCTCTCTCTCTCTCTCTCTCTCTCTCTCTCTCTCTCTCTCCCCCCCCTCTCTCTCTCCCCCCCTCTCTCTCTCAGATGATGAATGGACCCGACTCTGTCACCTGACGGGAGATTTGCCAACGCTGTACTGCCTTCCAGTGAATTACACCCTGCTGCCCGGCGTTAGACACGCGGCTGGACCGTGACGTCACCAGCGGTGAGGCAAGCTGGGCTGACGCTAATCAACAAGCGATCTGAAGCTGTCAGCTCGCGTCAGTAGATTATGATGCATTATATAGTACATGCAATATTCAGGATGACAAACGATATAAAGAGTTGGGTCTTTTATTCACAATCATCACCACAGACGACAGCCGGTTTAGTTAAGTTTGTTTTTTTTGTTGCATGGAGGGTGTTTTATATTTGAATCGTCCTCACGCTTTCAACTTAAGAGCGTACTTTTTGTTCTGCAACAAAAAGTGTGATGTTTAAAAACAGTGTTCGTGTTTTTCTTTGTTTCCTCCGTGTTGTGTGCCGTTCATGTTCAGTTAGAGTTTGTAATTGAGTTGAGTGCAATAAAAACACTAGGCCACTTTACACGTAAAGTAACAGGTGTTGTGTACCATGCAGGCCCGCGGGATTGTTTATTCTCCTGGTGTTTTAACAGGTTTCCATGGTTCCATACTGGAATATGCTTTCTACTTTTTGAGCGGGTAGTTTTAATATGATAATTTGGAGATCTGGACAGCATCACCCCACACGGTTTTATTTTTTATAGCCTATACACACAATATATAGCCTAAAATGAGTTATACATGTTCTATAAGAACTATCGCGGTCGCCTATATACATCGTGCAATGAGTATCATGTATAATTATAATTGATGTATAATTTCAGTGCGTTCCTCATTTCAAAGGCGGTGGCGGTGAAACGCGCAAGAGTGTGCGCGTCTCCGGCGCTGCAGGCGGCAGAAGCGCCGCCCGCGCTGCGCCGCGCCGCCGCCGCAGTGTCGCGCCTTCTCATGTTCAAAGGCGAATGGAAATAAATTAGGCAGAAAATTGGCGCTTCTTCCTCTAATTATGGAGCCCAATTCGCTATGAGGCAACACAGAGCCTAAGCAAGTGCACTATAGTAACTAATCGATTTCCATGCGTATTGTGGTAAAAAAATAAATAAAAATAAAACACATCACCAATAGAATATAGTGCGTATTGCTGGAGGAATTGCTTTTATTCCTCACTGCGATACTCTCTGAGAGTATAAAATAAAGGCTGTCTCTTCATATTTTCGACCTGACAGCTAGATTGGTACAATGTTGTTTGGTCACCACTTAAGACACGGTGCTTATCAGCCCTGGCCATAATCATATGTTGTGTCCTATACTTTCTTCAATCCCAAGCCAACTCTAATCAATACATGGCCGGTCGTTTATTTCTCACGGCGATAGCCCTTGTCCTCCATGATGGAATTCTTCAATCCAATAAGATGAAAGTTCCAATCTCCATCTCCAACACACACGCACGCGCGCGCGCGCACACACACACACACACACACACACACACACACACACACACACCAGTGATTCACATTGTGCAGAGTGCCAGATCCCAATCACAGTGGGACAGCCCGCCTCAAACACAACACAAACTTTTCAACCAAAACGGTAATTATGGAATCTAGATTCTTTCTGAGGAGTTGCTTGCAGAGAGTACAGAGATGTCAAGATATAGAAGGAAAAAAAAAGGGGGGGGGGGGGGGGGGGGGTATACAGAGAAAAGAGAGGGGGCGGTAGGTAGAAATATCAATAGGGATATGGAGAGAGAGACAGAGGTGCACAGAGCAGGGAGGTGTGAGAGGGAGAGGGAGGGAGAGAGAGAGAGAGAGAGAGAGAGAGAGAGAGAGAGAGAGAGAGAGAGAGAGAGAGAGAGAGAGAGAGAGAGGGGGGGGGGGGGGGGGGGGGAGAGATGTACAGAGATGTGAGGCAAGCAGAAAAAGACAAGAGACAAGTGGCTTGTTTGTGTTCCTCTCGACACTGTGAACACGCTTTTCCCTGAAATAACGCTCGGCTCGGCACGGTCGTGTCGCATTGTGTCATCTCCAATGACTCACACGCACGGTTGTTTACAGGATGGTTATTATCTGCATGAGGTCAGTCCACGTTTTCCGCGGTGCTGCCGTGTCACGTTGAATTCTGGGAAATTACAGCGAGCAGGAGCAAGTTGGGAGCTTCGACGCGTTGCCCTGCAACGGGCGCTAGCGCTATGGATGACCGCTCGCAGCTTCAGCGCAGAGAGCCGCGCAGTCCGTTGGGAAGGAAAACAGCGTTCTAAGCAGGCTCAGCAATCTGCATGAACGGTGCCTTGTGCTCTTGACTATGCTCTGTGTACACTAAGGCTGTTAGAATGAACCCATTGAGCCACGCGTGGAATTTGATCTAAAATAACATCTGCTGGGAAAAAAACAAATGGAGCCTGTATTTTTTTGGTGTCATCTTTTAATAAACACCCAAGTATGGAGTGTGCGTGATAGGCCCAGTGCATTAACAGGATGGGGCTGCTTTAGACAGCGTGTTCCGTTCAGCAAAACATGTTTGATTCTGTTGGTGAAGCTGAAACGTGCGAATCG
>JAXIVH010000003.1:2272581-2292581 GCA_036785325.1 Urophycis tenuis | reverse complement strand
TTATCTGTGTGGAATTGCGAGGCAATACTCATTTGTGAGTTTATTTACACAATCAATGCTTTTTTTTAATCTTGTGTTCAATCAGGATGCTCCAGCACCCAACTTTATTACTGAATACATGTGGGTGCTGTGTGCCTCATATAATGTACCATTTTGTTTACTATCAGAAGCCTATCTATCTATCTATCTATCTATCTATCTATCTATCTATCTATCTATCTATCTATCTATCTATCTATCTATCTATCTATCTATAGACACACGGTAGCCTACATACATATACATTGCATGCACAATTCATAATTATGATATATCTTTCTCATTCTTCTTATTTTGTTCTATTTAGATCCATTAATGAGCAGGTACTGGTTTGGCACCTTCCCCGAGGCTATAAACAGCAACAGAGTGTGAGTGTCGGGGGACGAAAACCAGACCCTCTCCGAGTCCGTTGACTATCCTCCACCTGGCTGTGAAATGCAGCCAATGTCTTCCAGACAGAGAGAGAGAGAGAGAGAGAGAGAGAGAGAGAGAGAGAGAGAGAGAGAGAGAGAGAGAGAGAGAGAGAGAGAGAGGACCGAGGTACACCTTCTCCCTATTTGTGTCTCTCCTGCCTCAGTTGTTGTGATGTGTGTGTCAAGCCCCCGAGTCACGGTGAAAGTTCTGGTAAACCGTTACCGACGCGTCTGACAGGTTGCTGTGTACGGTGTTGCTCGCTAGAGCACGCGACGACGCCGTTGTGACGCCGTTGAATCACGCGGTGCCGTGCGTGCGATATACTGTATATAAACGGTAGCGAGAGCGGGCGAGCTAGGGCTCTGCGTGGAGGTCCTGACGGAGGAACGTTCTCACACTTTCTCACGGCCGTTGTGTTTGCGGGTGGATTAGGGGGGATTCGCATGCCGAAGACCTTTGGTCCGCCGAAAATGGAGCCGCGCGGAATGTGCGGCTGGATAGACACCAAGATGCCACATTTGGGATTACACTGGATAGGATGATTTATGAAGTGCTGCTATACTGCCAATCCAACATCTGGTAAAGATCATACTTGCCCATTGCGCAACGCAATTTTATACATTCAATGGTGGATATGTATATGTACAGTATAGAGGCCTAATCCATATTATGGATTAGGTTTATATGGATTATTATCCATATCAACATCTTTGATTGTGCCTCTCTTTATCAGTAAAGACCATATCACTGGGATGATATCAACGGTGTGTCCAGACTCATTTTGGAAGGGGGGGCCCAAGACTAGCAGGGGGTCTGGGGGCAGACCAGCCCCACTGTGGAGACGCCCCGGGCTACATCATACATGGCTATGAGAAGATCAGGTGTTCCCACTCTTTATGGATGTAGTTATGATTTTGTGCTTGGCCCAGTCGCTAAAGCATTTACCGGAAAGTTCTGGGGAGAAAAATGCACGACCCCACTCTTCTTGGAATTCCAAACGTGACTTCCAAAAACCATTACTCAAGGTTTGGCCTTTTGGTTTTTTCATCTCTGTTTTCGATGTTGTCCTGTTAAACTGGCACCGTCTCGTTTACCTGAGGCTGGAAATGAACACACAACACGTGAATCACCACTGAAAAGGGTGATTGTGCCCATCTGTTCAAAATATGAGACACATCCAAATTCATGTCATTACCCTTAAGAGTTGACCACATACAGGATATGTTCGTTGAACAAGATGTTTTCCTGAACTTTGGTTCGAACAAAAAATCTTTCATCTTGCAGTCAAACAGCCGAACCGCCAAAGCCGCCCTGGCACCTATTAAGACCACGATTTACGAACGTTATGCGTTCATGTGAGCATTTTATTATTTCATGGCGCAGACATTTACTGCCGGGCAAGATAAGACACATTTTATCGTCCCACCGGGACGGAACGCGAGTCACTCACGGCGTCGCGGCCTCCCGGAGCCCATCCGTTGGGGTAATAGAACACATCACATGAAATACTGTCATCATCGCCCCTGTTGGGGAGCTGACGGCCGCTCTCTGGAGGAGCCGCACTAAATGGCTTCCTTCTGGTCCTCCTCCGTGACCTTCCCCCCCCCCCCCCCCCCACATCCTTCACCGCGTCAAGGTGACGCATCAGCTGCGGCCTTGATCGCGTCGCATGGCGGTCGGGCTGCAGGTGATGTGTAGCGTCGGCACACACACACACACATATACACACATAAAGACACCCACGCATACACACACACACGCGTACACACACACACACACACGCATACACACACACACACACACACACACACAGGCATATGCACACATGCACACACACACACACATACACACACACACACGCACGCATACAAACACATGCATACACACACATACGCATACGCACACACGCACACACACATACACACATACACATACAGTACATACGCACACACATAAACACCCAAACACACACACACACACACACACACACACACACACACACACACACACATACACACCCAAACACACACACACACACACACACACGCGCATACACACACACATGCATATGTACACACACACACACACACACAAATGTATATACTGTACATGCTGTGCTATGCAACGATCTTCACAATGGCTCTGGCTAACCCCATCTAGATGAAGAGCGTGCATGTTTAATTCGTTTAACCTTGGGATATTAAAAACATGAAGGCACCCACTTGAAATGCACGGCGTACATGCTGTATGGTACAGCCCTGATCAAACCTATAGCAAAAGAAGACAAATAATACCTCATGATGCTGTAATACAGGCAAATACTGACATATAACAAAAAAACACATTAAATAATAAATATTTATTCTGATGCTCTACTACAAGACTATTAAGAATGACGCATGTGAAATGATTCAATCACTGAATGAAAAAGCGTTTCCATCCTGAGATTGGTTTCTGAGTTGTTTTTCAGAGTGCTGCGCTGGCTTCCAACAATCACCAAACATGGAGACGCAAAACTAGATCCAAGGAGCACAAAAAACCCCCAAATAAGCCGAGAGGGTCATCAAATGTCCCCTTGAGTTCATCCCGTCTGAACGCTAGCGAGTGGCGACACACTACAATATTCACAACACCGCTTGTTGTAAGTCATCAAACGGCTGACGTTGAATATCAACTGGTCCGCCCGTCTGAGGTCATCTGGACCGAAGATCCCGGGCCCTCTGAGTTCAGCGTCATTGATATGGATGGTTTGTGCGAGCACGTCTGGTGCAACAACACACAAACACAACAAAAGCGCACTGAAGCTTCCCCCAGCTAATGTGTTGAAACAGAAGCACGGGCGTACTGCAGGGACCGGGTTGTTCAGCAGCCGCCCCCCCCCCCCCCCCCTCCATTCATAACCATTAGGGAGTCGGGGGGAGTAATGGGAGACCTGCATGTGGACTCACACACACCGTGACCTCAGGAGGCACGCCACTGAACCATGGACGCATTAACATTTTGATGGCGAGCCTGTGAGCCATTTTTTTTTGACGGCGTTTTGTTTTACGGGGGACAAAGAGGACTCTTGGGTGGTTGATAAACCAAGAGGGAAGAACGTTTACTCACATCGCTAATGGTGTTTGACATGCGCGCTGAATGGTTCTGGGCTCAAGCAGCCATGTCTAGTAGGGTCTCGCAAGCATCCTTGAGCACAATATCCAGCCGCTAAATATTATTATAATATTTTTCACTCAACTCGCATTATATAGGGGTTGTAAGGCAGTACGACGACCATAGACTCATTGAATGGCTGTATTGTTAACCACTCAACAGATTAGTCTTTTCGTCACACGCTTGATTTTAAACAGGGAGCTAATGAAGGCCAAATGATGAAAGCTTTTGAAAGCCTTGGAGCCATTTTTTGGTAAGTTACTTGAAATTGACTCACTTCATCGAAAGATTCATTCGGATGTAACGTCAATCATGTAGGTTTAGCCGTGCCATCCTGGCTCTGATTTAAGCTTCGGAGCAGCCAAAGTCTGGAGATAGGGCTGTATAAGCAGAGACGCAATTAAATGATTAAACACCTCCTGAAACTCCCCTTTAAATCTGAGGTTTGAGGAAACCAGCTTGGGGATTTTGTATAAAATGTTCCCAAATTGCTTGTCGCATAAAACAAAGCAACAGTTGTTTCCCTGGCATGGCAGGCGATGAGTTATAACGAGCTACGGCGGCGGAAAATCACCATCACCGCCTTTTTTTAATTGCATTGTGGGAAATTCTCAATCTGCTCAAAGCAAAAGGGTTTGCTGAGAGCTTCAAACCTGCCGCAACAAATCATATCTCTTCCCTCCTCTGCAGCAATTCTCACATTTTACTTTACCTTGAAATAGCAGAGTTCATTTCATGGCATGATGTCATGCCATGAACTGTTATCCCACTTTATAATTATTCTCGTGACTTTTTACTGCAATTAATTCCCGCCGTACCATTGGATCACATGATACAGATCTAACGTCATTACAAAGGTCTCGTTAATTGTAGGTGAGCTATCTACTTTTCAGATATGAAACCTTTAAAAGTTTTGAGCTATTTGTGATTAAAAAAGCATGAAATTCCCTGTATAGGGAATTTCCTACAACTAACTGAGCCTGTAATCCCATTGTTACTATGACTCCGCTAATCAACTTTCCAGCTGAGAACGATTAAGCAGCATTGGCATGATTGACACACGCTACAGCTGTGAACCTTTTCACTATCCTCTGCTCAATTCACTGCCGTGCAATTGATTAGCTCGTCAAACTGCCATTTGATACAAATATCTGAAATTACAACCAAGGTAAGTTTTCCAGTTTTGGGTGTTTGTTGGGGGTCATTGATTTTGTCGTCAACCTTTCGTTAATGTTGTCTTGATATGAGAGTGCAAACTTACTAGCGCTAGCTAGCGAAGTATTGATCAGAAAGATCACAGTCATTTCTATGCATACATTTTCTAGTTTACACTGCAGCCTTTTTACATTGTCATGCCATGGTAATTCCTTGGAATTGCGTTTTCTAGTTAACATTGAAATATCAAACTTAGGTCCCTCTCCAGCATATGTCACGTGTTCTGTTGACATTGTTGATATATCACGCCAGCATCTCTAAGAATTACTCAGTAGCATCTGCGCAACTTCATTGTTTTCGATACAAGTCAAGTATACATCATGCATGCGAAACGATAATAGACGCCACCAATAAAAACAGCAATGCAGATTCTATTATCCTCCCCATGCTTCCATATTTTGTCAATTTACCACACACAGGGTGGGATCGATCATATTTATTTTATTGTTGTATGTGACCCAAACTTGAATCCATCAATCAAAGGGGGGCTTTTATTATGCATTGCAAATTGATTCCCTGAGCTTGCATACATATGCTTCGTAACTTACGGGAAGCGCTCAATTGAAATCGAGTTTATTCTCTGGTTAGGTATACAATAATCGTGGCCTTCAAACGGCGAGGCAGCGTTCAGACTTATTAGATATAAATTCATGGAGAGCACTGATTCTCTCTCGGGGGGGGGGCGGGCGAGGAGGAGATGGGCTGAATTGCTTTCTGTCAATCAACATTCGGCATAAAACAAGTGCACTTAAAAACCCCGACCTCTGGAACCTTCTGCTGCTTTTACCTGCAGTGTATCTGCCGTGTGCTGTCCCAACAGTGAGGCAGACGTTGTTCTCTCGATCTCCTGAGATGTGATTGTACCTGCATTTCTGGACGTTTCATACCACAAGGTTATGACCCTGCACGGTATTGATTAGATTGTGTGTGTGTGTGTGTGTGTTGTTGTTGTTGTTGTTGTTGTTGTTGTGGGTGTATCATACCGTATGGGTACTGAAAGTCCACTGACATGATGGGATTTCTTCGAGTGCAGCAAATAATGGGAACACAATAGCCGGCGTCCCCCCCCCCCCCCCCTCCGCGGGTCCGGCTGTGTAATTGGTTTATGATTTACAGAGGCATGCGGAATCAATGGCGGCTGGAGCTAAACTCCGCTGGCCAATCAAATTTCAGGCCTTCCACCTGGCTTGTCATGTCGTCTCTGATAGACGACGCCCACCCGTCACACGGCGCGTTACGGCGTTCATTGGACCTAGAGTCCTATAGAGAGTCTCTCTATAGGACTCTAATTGGACCGTGCGACGGGCTGCCAGGTCGCTTGACTCTAATTTGAGCCAATGGAAGGAACCGGCATTGCAATACCAGGTTCGTCCTGTAGAAGGTGCTGTCCCTGTAGGGTCTGGGTGGGTGCACTTACACGGGGGAAAGTCGCCTGTAGATGAATGCGAGTCGTTGAGGCTGAGACACTTTAAGGTGCGCATAGCAGTCTGGGGATTCAAGTCGACATAATGAATGCATTGGCTTGTGTGACTGAATGTGTGCAGTACATCACTACCCAACACACACACACACACACACACACACGCTACGTTCAAGCCCTGCACCCCAAGCTGGAAAATCAACTCAAACTCTTTTCTCCTGGCCACCGTCTGAGCCACCACTGAACCGAAGATCTGGGGCATAACAACCGCGCCTTGCTCGTGGTACAGTGGCTATTTTGGCCTTTTTTTTTGGTTGTACAGCTCATGTTGACTTGTTAAGGAACATCATAGTTACCCAGGCGTCTCGTAGGGACTCTCCACCATTAGTGGCATGTCAGTGTTCATATCTCGCATGGTTGGATTTTGTCTTGTAAAAAAATGATGCAAGTCCAGTTGCTTGATGACTTTATTGGGCCGGTCTGCACACAGAGCTGCTGAGAGATGACATACCTCGGTGACCCCCCAAAACGAAAAAGGCTGCCTGCTTTTCTGAGCGTCTCTGACTCCTAGAGCTGCTACGGCCGCCGTCTTGTTGTTTTCTGTTTCAAACTTTGTCGTGTCTTCCAAAAGGCTCTTGGTAAACGGTCACTAATTAGAGCTTTAGAGAGGAGTGGAGGTGAAAACACAGTGTTGACGCTTGAGCCTTTAAATGGTTGTTGGAAATCAGCAACAGGAAAGAGAAAAGAGCAGGGCTGCTCTGTTCCAAAGTGTACCGATTGCCTGCCAGACTGAAGAAGGCCTGTTTTCAACTAACCCACCACCACCACCTCCATTACCTCCACCTCCACCTCCACCACCACCACGACCTCCATCACCACCACCACCACCACCACCTCCATCACCACCACCTCCACCACCACCACCTCCACCACCTCCCCCTCCATCACCACCACCACCTCCAACACCACCACCTCCACCAGCACCTCCATCACCACCACCACCACCACCACCACCTCCATCATCTCCTCCTCCACCTCCTCCAACACCACCACCACTTCTATCACCACCATCACCACCACCACCACCTCCACCTCCATCACCACCACCTCCACCACCACCACCACCACCTCCATCACCAGCACCCCCACCACCTCCAACACCACCACTTTCACCAGCACCTCCATCACCACCACCGCCACCACCTCCATCACCTCCTCCTCCACCTCCACCAACACCACCACCACCACCACTTCCACCACTTCCACCACTACCACCACTACCACCACCACCACCACCAGCACCACCCCCTTGCCTGTAGTTCAATATTACTCTCTGGGATATCACATACTACTCAGGGAAATCCTTGCCAAGTGCGCATTTCTCCAGACCGGATCCTGATATCTGTCAGGGCCGCGCGACACCTCGCAGTGGCGTCCCACCCCGACGGGAGATATTTCACACGTCTGAGATCACGGCTTATGTTTCGCATGGCCGATGACATTCCGTCACCGTGTTTAGAAAACATTTTCACCCTCGAACCTGCTGCTGCGCGGCACCCAGCAGCTGCAGCATCGCGGACCGGTCGTCTGGCGCTCAGCGGACGGCAGCGGACCAGGCGTTTGATCATCTCTCTCGGTTCGCTCGTGATTAACCTCACAGAGAGAGAGAGACGGTTTCAGGGCTGCGTGCCGACAGCGGATGACTCGGCGCCACGGGGGCCCCGAGCCAGAGATCAACCGACGGGTGTTTTTTTTTTATCGGCTGGCCCGGCGTTTCATTTCGACGAAGCGTGGTGACGTTTGGTCGATTTGGGTGAATCATCCTTTTCTGTTTTTTTTATTTTTTTAATTTTTTTAAGCTGACAAACATTTCTTTATCTGAGGCTCACCAGGACAGGAGCGCGAACAGGAACCTTAAATGAGTCACACAAAAAAAAAGAGAGAAGTCGTTTGTGTTTTTCAGTGTTTCCCGTTTGCGTGCGTCGCTCCCTCTCTGCTTTCCTCCGTCATATGCGCCCGTGAACTGACTGCGAGAGAAGGAATGGACAACAATGACTTAAACGGAGACCGTGCCTTTAAGTGAGACAATTGTTTTCAGTTCATCTGAGTCGCAGCTCTTTTGGGTCCCGCGCCTTTTGTTGGTTTATATTACGTCCGTTTGACGCAGACAATCGGACCGTCTTAACAAAACCTTCTCAAAGCACTTTAACAATATCCCGTTCTCTAGCCTCTGCCAGTGCTACAACATGTCCCTGTGGAGAACACACAGTGAGGGGGATCTGTCTATTTTTACCTCGTGGTGCTACTTTTGAATGTAATAACCCGATAAGTGACTCTGGTTAGTGTCTAAATCCAATTTAAGCCTCGGTGACAGCTTCTTGGCCGAACTCCTCCACATCCAATAATAGACACTCAAGAATGAGAAGGAATATCTGTGGTTGTGTTTGTACCATGACTGGGCTGGTGTCAGACACTCAGCATCAGGCAATGTAAACAATAAATCTACTGACCAACCTTGGTTTCCATGACCCCCCCTCCCACACACACACACACACACACACGCAAGCGCGCGCACGCACGCACGCACGCACGCACGCACGCACGCACGCACGCACGCACACACGCACACACACACACACACAATCACCCCACACTAAGGGAGACTCAGCTGGTGGGGTCAAGAAAGCAGGAGACCCACAATGTAATGGGACATTTCCTGGTGTCTTACTGGAAACGTTTTGTTCAATTCTAGTGGACAGTTCAATACAATAGCAGTGTTTAAAATGTACAACATAGCGACAAGACACGACGCAACCGAACAAAGAAAGTTCAGAAATATCTTCAAAAGAAGATCACACTATACCATTTTAGATCAAATGGAAGTCAGAGTTTGAATATCAGAGTAACTCCTTGTATGGATTTTGGAAGTTCACCAGACAGCAAATTGAGGACAAAAAGGTAGCGGCAGAGGAAGTGGAGAGACAGAGAAACATAAAGCCATGTGATCGCAGCAGGACCGGTTGTGCATTAGCCTGTCACACAGATACCTGCAGTGATCAGTCAAAAGCAACTGGGCTTCGAGGGCGATGGACTTCAGGAAGATGAAAAAACGTGCACGTCTCAAAAGGTGGCGAGGAGCCAGTTGGGTTCTCTATAGTAATTGTTCAGCTTGTAGACTCCTGCCTTCCTTCTTGAAGCTCTTGAGCACGTACATCACAGTGTTATTGCCTATCTGAATGAAGCATCTGGCTAATGGGCTTCCACCGGTCACTTAAAAAACACTGCAGGGAGGACAAAAGTGTTTCCAACGGTGTTTTTTCCACAGACGGTTAATTAATTTTTCAGGTCAGTGAAGATGGAAGCCTGCATTTGCTTACGTGGATTGCACGCCCCTTTGTTTACTGTGAGTAGTGCAGAGCCCATGCACATGGTGCAACTCGATTTTAGGCCAAGATTAAAGGGCAGTTACCCTCGGGTTTGTGTTCTGACCCAGGATGATCAGCAACGCCTGTAAGGCCCTATATAGGCATTTGGAGAAGAAAGCACCGCATGCTTTATTTCCAAACGACAACACCGGCCATTATGAGGGTTTACTGCTGTTATTTTCTCGCTTACGCTGCAGCAGAGACGGGATATTAGAGCCGTACAGAGACATAAACCAAAACGCAAACACAGCCCTCAAATCTCAACATGGGGAAAACTCTCTCAATGCTTCAATGCAGCGAGATCAATTGAGGGAGAATGTTCCGGGGGTTAAATCCACTCTGATCACAATGCAGGCACCCGGAGCATCGTAGGACACTTTCGGATAAAAGTCCACTAAATGGAATTTATGAATATTTGATTACTGCACAGACCGTCTGAGCTTGCAGCGAACGCAGTGAGTAGTCCTGGGAGCAAGCCGTCTGTTTGGAACGTGATAACCATTCCTTTGGCTGAAATACAAGCCTTCATCGCGGGAATAATTCTCCTCATCCTTCTTCTTGATTCAAAAAAAAGTTGGCAGCGCCAAATCACTTCCACCACGAGATACACAATGCGTTCCATTCCTTTGACGAGCCGTCAAGTGAAACGGTTTCTGCATAATATTCCTTTATATTAGGTATTCCACAGTCCCAGGTTCTCAACGTGCCCACACCATACACCCCTCTCATAGGGACACTGTCATTCCACAACTTTATGACTGTAAAGTGAATACTAGAGACAGGGATCTGTTCATCACTAAAAGGAGGAAAAGGTTGAATGGCAAAATCTAAACTCTTCTCCGTTTTGGCACCGCAGTGGTGGAACGAGCTCCCTGCCAATGTCCGGACTGCAGAGTCACTCCCCATCTTCCGGAAGAGACTCAAGACCCACTTGTGCAGAGTTCACCTGAACCCTTTATAACCCTACCCTCATGGTCTTATTTGTTGTTCGTCTTGGCACTTTAACCGCTCTTTGTAACTTGGCACTTAGCCAGAGATGTTGTATACTAGCACTGGTTAATCTAGCAATTCAAACGCTTGAAACTTGTTGTGGTGACTTTCTTACCGTATTAGCAGCAATGAAATGTTCCACCTTCTTATGACAAATGCACTCTTTGTACGTCGCTTTGGATAAAAGCGTCTGCTAAATGCCCTCAATGTAAATGTAATGTTTAGATTACGCATCAAATGTGCGCACCGGTTTCCAGGATGCGGTCAGGAACTCCCAATGGTTACATTAGCGGACGGCGTGTAACCACAACTCTTGAAAGGCGACGAGAGTTAAGGGCGCTGAAAAAAAGATGAGAGCTGTGGGGAATGTAACACGTGAGGGAAGAGAGGAGAACAGAGTGACATATTGAAGCATTATTAAACACCCCTCAGCCACATCTCTCCACCTCACCAAACACACCGTGCCATGACAACAAGGACACACACACACACCGAGAACCCTCCACTTCAGGCTGTAGCGAGCTCTCTTTCACTCGGTCGACCGCAATCTTTGAATATCTAATTGAATTCTCGTCCTTTTTATCAAATCGTCCTCTTGTCGTTGTACGCATGGCACCGGTGCCACTTGAAAAGGTCAGCTTCGTTTATGCCGTCGTGGAGAGAGAGAGAGAGAGAGAGAGAGAGAAGAAGAATTACTCATTTGATCCCGTGAGGGAAATTTGGTCTTCTGCATTTAACCCAATCGTGAATTAGTGGAATACACACAGCACACAGTGATGGTGAAGCACACAGTGAGGTGAAGCACACACTTAAACTCGATGCAGTGAGCTGCCTGCAACAGCGGCGCTCGGGGAGCAGTGAGGGGTTAGGTGCCTTGCTCAAGGGCACTTCAGCCGTTCGCACTGGTCGGGGTTCGAACCGGCCACCCTCCGGTTACAAATCCGAAGCCCTAACCAGTAGGCCGCGGCTGCCCCAGAGAGAGAGAGAGAGAGAGAGAGAGAGAGAGAGAGAGAGAGAGAGAGAGAGAGAGAGAGAGAGAGAGAGAGAGAGAGAGAGAGAGAGAGAGAGAGAGAGAGAGAGAGAGAGAGAGAGAGAGAGAGAGAGAGAGAGAGAGAGAGAGAGAGAGGTTTCGATGAGGACAAAGCATCGTTGTTGGCTTGTTGTGATCCTGTTTCACATGCAATTGAAGGAGCTCTTGACCCCATGACCCCTCAAACTGTCTGCACTGCAACTTCTCTTGCTGGAGCCAAAGGTGGAAATCAAATGGCTCTTGAAACAAACACATTACTAATTTTTACGATACATATTGATTCGTATATGACGGCACAAACAAACAATGAAGACATAAGGACCACCATGAGCTGAGTCAGTGAAGATCACTAAAACGTATTTCAACATGAAACTTTGTTTTTAAGCCACTAAAAGCTAAAAGATACAAACTATTTCTACAGTGACTCAAAACCTCAATAGGCATTTCATATTAACTGCGCAGACAGATAATGCAAGGTTGATTCAAACAAATCGTCTCATTATCGAATTAATGCAATTCTATTATTATGAAACCTTTGTGAGCTGCACTTAATAATAAATCTGTTTCTTTAAAGAAAGTTGACAGACGATACAGAGTTCAGACCAAGAGCAAAATGATAAAGCAGGTGCTTTAAGAGATCTGATCTCCAACACTCATGTTAACATTTTCTGCAGTGCAGTACCTGAAAAAATAGGCCTATATTACACTCTAGAAAATTATTACTTTTTTTATTTATTCTCAAATTCACATAGTAGTACTTTCTGATTGAGGAAGAGAAGACATTTTATAGCCTAGGGTTTGTTAAATGGATCATATCGTCCTGCGGCTTCTTGGCATGGGTTAATATAATAAAAGGGGGAGATGGGGTTTTATCTTGTGCAGACTACCAGACAGGGAGATAGCTTTAAACCACTATTATGACTTACATTGCAAAGAGCAGCGGTCACAGCGGGCATTCTGAGTGGCTGGTTTGTTCAGCTATTACGGAAAATAAACTTCTGCTATCTGTCTGTCTATCTCAAGAACTAAACATATGATATGGTTTGGACTAAACAATAAACTATTCTCATGTGTGTTCGCATGAATACATAACTTTACTGGCAAATGAAGCAGTTAGCGTGGTGGATTAAAGTCACGCACGCGCGCACATGCACACCCACACACCCACGAAAACACGCACGCACGCACGCACGCATGCACGCACGCACACACACACACACACACACACACACACACACACACACACACACACACACACACACACACACACACGCGGGGTTGAGTCGAGCGAGCAAGGCAGCAGCCCCTACTACCACAGCTGGTCAGCAGCGATTTGGGAGTGAAGCTCAAAGACGTGTTGACACTTCACCACGCGAACCGCCGAACATTCACCCTGACGCGTT
The DNA here is from genome assembly GCA_036785325.1 of Urophycis tenuis. Taxonomy (NCBI): domain Eukaryota; kingdom Metazoa; phylum Chordata; class Actinopteri; order Gadiformes; family Phycidae; genus Urophycis; species Urophycis tenuis. Next base: position 2,279,492 of record JAXIVH010000003.1, on the reverse strand, counting down.
GATCGACTAATGTGTTTTTTTTTTATATTCAGAATAAAGTCAAGTTAACCGCCGTAGACCTTGACCTGGAAAAATCTGTTAAAGGAAAATGCGCCCTTCCAGCCCTGCTGCCGCCGTGGTGATGGCGTTTATTGCAGAGCGTTTAGAAACCACTCTGCAAGGCTTGGCAGAGTGGCAGTTTTCCCAAAGAGGAATGTTCCATAAGTTTTACAGCCCCACGTTTTTACTGAAAAAAAAAAATGCTACTTTATGTCTCTGGTGCATTTGGTCCAAACTTTTAAGGGGAAAAGTCGGTGGTTCTGAAAAAAAAACCTACGACTTGACGGTAATTACTTGATCAGTAATTGGGGCTCAGTTTTTTCCCCCCGTTCTCAAAGCCTTCCTTGTAGCAAACATTTGAAAACACTGAGGACCACGTGAAGTAATATCCAGAGTGTATTTTGATTCTGTAGTAGGATGTGTTTAAAAGTCAAAAATAATTGTAATTGTAGCACAACATGCTAGTGGGCTGTTGGCATGAAGCAAGATGAAAAGGGCTTGCTTTAATGGTGGCTTTCATTTTGTACTTTAACCCAAGGAATACCAGAACGGCTGGTAAATCCACTAGACAGGAGGATAGTATCTAAAAAAAGCTGGCTTTTTTTCTTTCGTAAATCTTTTGTCTATTAGGTGTCAACGATGAATAACGCGTTTTCCATGAAGTCCTCGTGGTCACCATGAGGCCCTGCTCTCTCTTACAAACCTGACGCTGACGAGATTATCCTCAAGAGTCCTGCTTTTAAGTTCAGGCAACTGTTCTCGAAATTAACCTTACCTAACACGCGGTCCTGTCTCATGCTCAATATACTGTATATATATATACATATATTCATCTCATCATATTTTAGGCTTGCTGATAAGCCTCTCTGTGATAAACTCCCAGCCACAGCCCTCTCAGACATCAACAGCAGGCCCAGACGGCAACTTAGCCCAGAGCAGACCACCATGGGTAATGTCGTTAGCGGCCTTGTGGGTATGTTTATCATGGGTGTATGTGTGTGTGTGTGTGTGTGTGTGTGTGTGTGTGTGTGTGTGTGTGTGTGTGTGTGTGTGTGTGTTGTGTGTGTGTGGTGTGTGTGTGTGCGCGCGTGTGTGTGTGCGCGCGTGTGTGTATGTGTGCGTGTGTGTGTGCGCGTGTGCGTGGTGCACGTGTGTGCGTGTGGGCGTGATTCTCACCGTGCTCAGTATCCATTGACACCGTCATCTGTCAGAACAATCAAATGAGTATTTACAGCGCTGTTTGGAGGATCGGAGAGAGAGAGATGCAGCCTGGCTTCGCAGAAGGTTCGGGGCGTCGCTGCTCTCTTGTATTGTTTCAGTGAGGCACTCTGTCTGTAAATTGTATCCTTGGCTTGCCGGAGAGTTCGTTGTGCATGTGCGCCTTAGCTTGCACTCCCTCGTATCCTTGTGCGAATTGTGCAGTGATTTGTGGCGACTTGTGTGGAATCGCGTTACTTTTCGGGTTTCGTCTGAGTCCCTGTGCTCTGTGGCGGCTGGAATTGTACCAACCCAAGACTGATTGTCTTTGGCAGGAAGTTTGTCCAAAGTCAAATATCTCCCATGTGATTTGTTTATAGTTCCACAATAACCAAAATCTGCAATATACAGTCCTCGTAAAACGTAACACAAAACTCAAATGCTCTTTGGGAAACGCTTGTGTGTTTGCCATAGTGAAAGAAACGGCTGTGACACAGTCCGCCTGATTGGAATTTCCTCAAAAGCAGGACCCAAAAGGGAAAAGAAAAAAAAGTGATGTACTGAAACACAACCATAACAGGAGAATACTTATTACTTATGAACACGTAACAGTGGATGACTACACACATAGGCCACCTGGTAGGACTCCCAAAGTATTGGGTATACCGAATCACATGAAAGTAATCTACTGTTGGCTACTCTCCTCAAATGTGTTGCGCCAAAGCCTCCAGACAATGGTCATTAAGGCAGGGAATTAGTACTTTTTTTTTTTTATTTGACAAGTTTTTATGACGCACATTTGGAAAGTAGCCCCCCTTTTACAGAATTGGCTTTGGAAATAAAACAAAAACCGACATTGGTTTCTTTCCAGTGGGAAAGAGTTTTGGCCGACCGCACCAAGCGCTGGCCTCTTCGTTTCCTATTCAGACACATATTCTGTCCTCCTCTCCCCATCAAACTAATGCATCCACCAACGATCCCCCCCGCTCAGCCAACTCATTGGTACAATCTGCACCGGGGTTCTGAGGGAGCGGAATTAACGGTGACCGCAGCCCAAAGACACGACCGTGAGTATTCGTCTTTTGAATAGAATAGGACCAGCATGTTGGGGAAGTTCTGTCTGTCACACAGGATGTGGAGGAGTACATCTACCCCCCCACCCCCACCCACCCCCCTGACACACACAAACACACACACCAGCCTCCGCCCCTAGTAGACCCGCCTCCTCAACCCCCCTCTCTGAACTCTTGTGGTTCTCATCAGAGGAACGTTCTCCCCCATCGATAACAATGAGTGCATTCTCCTCCTCCAGAAAGACCTGAGATATTGCAGTGAGACGCAGTTCACAACGCAGAACAAATGCAGCGCAGCACTCTAGTGCTTCAGAATAAAATGCACGGCCTTATCCCAGACCATGGAAATAAAGTTGCTGTCATAAAACACCAAATTATATCTTATCTCAAACATATTTCTTGTGAGCCATATGGCAGAGCAATATGCTTTTTGTTAGACATCATATCCTGATATATCTGCCATTCAAGAGAGAGAGACAGAGACTGTGTTTGCCCTAGGTTATTATTAATTATTGGGTATTGTATCGTGGGCTTCATAGCTTCTGGCAGCAGGATATTAAAAATGGGATACCCTTTTAAATCAACAAATTGTTAGTAGATTATGAAGAAATGATGAAGACTGAAAAATATAAAAAATATATTTCTTAACCTTAGAGGCTTACATATTACTGTTATTATTTGGTGTACAGAAAACTGCATCAAAACCGTTCGATCACCAGGACTTTAACCAGCAACCCTCCCCTGAAAGAGACTGGGGCAAGCGTGTACAGACAAGCAAGCCAGATTGCCTGCACGCGCACGCACACAGACACACACACACACACACACACACACACACACACACACACGCTCACTCGCTTACTCACTCACTCACTCACACAAAACGAATATTTCTGTAAAGCAGTGTAAGAAGATGGCCATGCACCTTAACACATTTAGCACATTTGTGTGTCAAAACATTGACAACAACATATTCGATTTTGACAGCTATGCCAGCTGTACAGGAGAAGCATGTAAGTAGAGACAGTAGTACCAACACCTGGATACCTGTAGTATCCAGGTGTTGGTACCGTTGCACATCTGCTATGGTGAACTAACACTAAGAATTGATTTTAAATTAAAAAAAAAAAAAACAGGATGTTGGGTAGATGTGACCCTTCACTTTTCACTCAACGTAGGAAAATGAGGAGACAAATTCAATAGGGATTAATGATTAAGTGTTGACATTTTTTCTAGATTACAGAATATATTTTTATTGTAAATGACGTAAGCAAGATAAATCAACGGCTTATCGCGAGCGGCTATCGTTAAAGATCACAAATAGTACAAAACGTGTTAGCAAAACGACATATCAAAGAATCACTGAACAAATCTCAGTGCTGCTATCAAACCGCGGGTGGAAGGCTGACGGCCCACTGCGCCCACGAGGCTAACGGCTGGTAGCCACGCAGTCGAGATAAGAGGCTATCAAACCTCCATCAGCCAAGTTGTTTCTTCCACTTGGACTCGGCCAAAAAAAAAAAAAAAAGGGAGGGGGGGGGGGGGGGGGGGGGGTGCGGGCGAGGGTGGGGGGTAAATATCTTGGTCGGGGGACTTCAGGTGCACAGAGTCTGGCCTCTTGCCTGTGTGGTTTCTAAGAACCCTGATGACCTTAGTACAGACTATGAAATATGTTATCACCACCACCCACTGTTTTTTTCTACCAAACAGGCACAGCATGAAAATTTAAGCACTTGTTGTAATCTGGCTGGTGGAGTGCAGAGAACAGGGCCTGGACAAAAGAATTCACCTTGAAAATGAATTATGAATAGTGAGTCTCCAGTGAAGAACAAGAACAATGGATATGTTGCTTGGTGGGTTTTTGTGGTTTCCAGTGAAACCACAATGCCATAAACAAACACATGATGTACAACACAAAGTCTCTCAGAGTCAGTAACATGGTATTACATGGTTCATCAACCCTGGACGATAAGTCGACGACAGAATGTCAAAAGTCACAATCTGTAAATACATTTACCAATCATAAATGCTAACATTCAAATGCGAAAAAAAAAAATACAGTTACAGAAAATAGAATACCGTTATCTTGGATATCCACATCACCTCAACACAAAGATGCCAAACAACAGTATTATGAGAGGCAACACTGTCACTGGAATAAATAGCACTATTTATCCACAAACACAGTGATATACTGGTCCGACTGGCCTTGATTCTCTGGAACCAAATGCATTCATCATTCGTCATTGCAGTCGCATAACAAGGGCGTTCGAGATTCACACGAAGCTATGAAGAGCAGTCAGCGTGGTTTGTAACTGGATGCATGGTGACCCTGGATGTGAAATGCTGTTCTGTCCGCTGTTCACTGTGTCCAGGATCTTAAGAATCCCCCTCCCCCCCCCCCCCCCCCCTCCCCCTCAGCACCACACACACGTTGTTAGAACACACACACTTCACGCTGCACTCAAAGATACCGGGGCGACCGTTTACAGGCAAGCTAGCTAAATCGCCTGTACACACACAGACACACACATGCTCAAACAGACACACACATACGCACACGCATGCACACACACCCACATACACACACACACACACACACACCGCACACACGCACACACACACACACATGCACACACACACATGCCACACGCACACATGCACACACACACACACACACACACACACACACACACACACACACAGGCACAAACACACACACTAACTAAATGGATATATCTATATATAGTAGTGTGAAGTGTGAGAACCTTAACACGGACACATCTAACACTCTCAGCTGATTTGCACACCGAAACACAGGCGACATACACATCGAAACACGCAGATAACAACGTTGTATTTTGACAGCTGAATGAAAAAATTATGACATGAAGGAAGAATGTAATTATAATAATATTGTCCTCTCCTGAATATGAAGCTATCTCCTGAAGCTGAATATGAATTAGACTGTATTAATGTATGTGTGTATGTGTGTGTGTGTCTGTGGGAATCCATATGTTCTGGCTATCTCACATGCAAATCAGACATTTTAGAATGCACACAATTCATAACAATCACACTGTAGTCCTGTCTCATGAGAAATGTGAAATATGAACCCACAGCACATGACAAGGCTTGGATGCCAGATGGCTTCATGTGTTTTTTTAAGCATAAACAACTCCCAATATATGTACTTGGGGAGAAAGGTAATGATCTGTCCTTTTTAACATTTTTTTTTTATTGATTATTTGGGTTCCATGACCAATAATCATAACAATCATTCATTGATCTAACAAGCGACGGGGCTTGTTCATGATTGTTCAATTAAAAGTGATTCCCTGTGTTAATTGATAGAGACAGACAGAAACACGGGGTAGACAATAGTGTAGATCAGACATTTTAGAATGCACACAAACAGGACAATCAAACTGTAGTTCTGTCTCATGAGAAATGCAGGATATGTGGGCGTATCCTGTTGGGAATAATATTCCCTCTTCTACTATATGGATCATATCCGATATTATGTCTGTTATTCGGCGGGCTCAGAATGTCCATAATTGTAATAATCCACAAGAGAGGCTGAGTGCAGTCAGAACAGTAAAAACCGCATCTCATCCATCGCACTCATGGCCTGTCAATGCCGCCTCAGGAAGTGTCCTCGCAGCCTCATGGGGGCTGAACCGCGGAGCGTTTAGGTTTCAGGTGCTAAAATGTTTAGCATAACATCACGGCCGTCCATACAGGTTTACAATCAGCCCCGCTAACCCCCAGCCCGAGTGTCAGGTATTAAAGAAGGTTCGGTTTACGACCGGCCCGCCGATGCTAATTTACGACGCCTCAAACACCATTATGCTAGCCGCGATTCATTAGAGAGCCAGACTGACCGCTCGCTCGCTCTCCCGCTCCCCCCCGTCGCTCTCAATTGGAAGGGCTTTTAATAGAAGGGCTCTCGTTAGATAACGCTGTTCATCTGCAGCCCTCAAGGAGGACTCCGGTAATGCATGCTTTCAATTACGCCGGGGTATGTTTATGGGTCCCGCGCATGAATGTTTATAGATACGGTTTCTGAAGACTCGCATGCTTACACGTGTGCACGGAATACAGGACGTCCGCAAATCAAACTCCTGTGAGGCGTACGCGTGCATGCCCACACCCGCGGACTGTGTGTGTGCGTACACACACACACACACGCACACACACGCACGCACGCACACACACACACACACACACACACACACAGTCACACACACACACACACACACAGACACACACACACACACACACACATACACACACACACGCACACACGCACACATACACACACACAGGCCACAGCTCTTTCTCTGACCTTATGACCTTGTGTCACTTTAGGGATAATGAAATGCAGGCAGGATCTATAAGACCGTATCTTTTAGCTGCCGCTGAGGTGTTTTTTATGGACCTGTCATGTTCCAGACGCTTTTGTGCTTGTATCCATATTCTGGTTTGGAATATCACTCAGTGGTGTGTGTGTGTGTGTGTGTGTGTGTGTGTGTATTACCCTGCCTGAGTACTCAAGCATAGTGCTTTGTATTATTGCAACATGATCTAGTTAGAAGAAGA
>JAXIVH010000003.1:2225843-2268343 GCA_036785325.1 Urophycis tenuis | reverse complement strand
GTGTCCCTCCTGATTGAACTAGACCCACTCAAATAGTTCCCACCGTTATCGAATTGTCTTGAGTCCTCTGCATGCGGGTACCCGTCTCATTTTTCAGGTGGAAATGATGGTAGATAACGTTTATAGCACAGGCCGTATAGGTGCTTAATGTGACAAAGTGAAACATGCAAAATATGCAAATGATATAGGCCTACATATTTATGGTTGGGCTTTAGGTTTGCAAAACGTTGGCATGATTAAGCTTCCGTGATTACATGGTTTGTTACCATGACGACAGCAGCACTCAATGCAGTAGAATTATGTGTCATTACAGGATTTTTTCTTCTTCTTCAAATGTGCTGTGCAGACCTGAGTGCATATGAGAAAGACAACAAAGTCAACACTCTATATTCCCCTGCACAGTTCAAATATTATTTTAGGGGCAAGTCTTGTGTCGTCCTGACTTTGTGACATCCTGTCGTGAGGCGACCGATAACTTGAGTTATGCTTCACACTCCACAGGTTTTAAATACGTCCGTCCTCCTCATCGGGTACACGGAGACACCGCGGCAGTGTGGAACATTCCTGTTCGGGGCAGTTCTTCTTCTTGCCTGTCCCTTCTGCCAGCGACCTCACTTGAAACATTACGGTGACGTGATCGATGATGCTTTTAAAGTGAGGCTCGCACCGTGTGTGACCGTAGACTCGTAGAACTAAAAGCCCCATTCTAATGACACACACAGTCGTTCTCAGCATTTCGATTTTTTATACGAAAGAGCCCCACCACCAGCCAGGTGATGCATCTTTCATGTAAATTAAACCGAGTGCTTACACCGTGCCATCCCGGGACGGTGGCGTGGAGACACGCATCGCCATTAACCTCGGTATACCTCCTCGTCCCTCGACACCTGCGCAACTTGATTCATGGCCGACAATATTGCTGATGGGATGTTGTTCAGCAGCGCCCTACGTTAGCAATCCATGAAGATTATCTGTGTGGAATTGCGAGGCAATACTCATTTGTGAGTTTATTTACACAATCAATGCTTTTTTTAATCTTGTGTTCAATCAGGATGCTCCAGCACCCAACTTTATTACTGAATACATGTGGGTGCTGTGTGCCTCATATAATGTACCATTTTGTTTACTATCAGAAGCCTATCTATCTATCTATCTATCTATCTATCTATCTATCTATCTATCTATCTATCTATCTATCTATCTATCTATCTATCTATCTATCTATCTATCTATCTATAGACACACGGTAGCCTACATACATATACATTGCATGCACAATTCATAATTATGATATATCTTTTCCATTCTTCTTATTTTCTTCTATTTAGATCCATTAATGAGCAGGCACTGGGTTTGGCACCTTCCCCGAGGCTATAAACAGCAACAGAGTGTGAGTGTCGGGGGACGAAAACCAGACCCTCTCCGAGTCCGTTGACTATCCTCCACCTGGCTGTGGAAATGCAGCCAATGTCTTCCAGACAGAGAGAGAGAGAGAGAGAGAGAGAGAGAGAGAGAGAGAGAGAGAGAGAGAGAGAGAGAGAGAGAGAGACCGAGGTACACCTTCTCCCTATTTGTGTCTCTCCTGCCTCAGTTGTTGTGATGTGTGTGTCAAGCCCCCGAGTCACGGTGAAAGTTCTGGTAAACCGTTACCGACGCGTCTGACAGGTGCTGTGTACGGTGTTGCTCGCTAGAGCACGCGACGACGCCGTTGTGACGCCGTTGAATCACGCGGTGCCCGTGCGTGCGATATACAGTATATAAACGGTAGCGAGAGGCGGGCGAGCTAGGGCTCTGCGTGGAGGTCCTGACGGAGGAACGTTCTCACACTTTCTCACGGCCGTTGTGTTTGCGGGTGGATTAGGGGGGATTCGCATGCCGAAGACCTTTGGTCCGCCCAAAATGGAGCCGCGCGGAATGTGCGGCTGGATAGACACCAGATGCCACATTTGGGATTACACTGGATAGGATGATTTATGAAGTGCTGCTATACTGCCAATCCAACATCTGGTAAAGATCATACTTGCCCATTGCGCAACGCAATTTTATACATTCAATGGTGGATATGTATATGTACAGTATAGAGGCCTAATCCATATTATGGATTAGGTTGATATGGATTATTATCCATATCAACATCTTTGATTGTGCCTCTATTTATCAGTAAAGACCATATTACTGGGATAATATCAATGGTGTGTCCAGACTCATTGGAAGGGGGGGCCCAGGACTAGCAGGGGGTCTGGGGGCAGACCAGCCCCACTGTGGAGACGCGCCGGGCTACATCATACATGGCTATGAGAAGATCAGGTGTTCCCACTGTTTTATGGATGTAGTTATGATTTTGTGCTTGGCCCAGTCGCTAAAGCATTTACCGGAAAGTTCTGGGGAGAAATGCACGACCCCACTCTTCTTGGAATTCCAAACGTGACTTCCAAAAACCATTACTCAAGGTTTGGCCTTTGGTTTTTTCATCTCTGTGTTCGATGTTGTCCTGTTAAACTGGCACCGTCTCGTTTACCTGAGGCTGGAAATAAACACACAACACGTGAATCACCACTGAAAAGGGTGATTGTGCCCATCTGTTCAAAATATGAGACACATCCAAATTCATGTCATTACCCTTAAGAGTTGACCACATACAGGATATGTTCGTTGAACAAGATGTTTTCCTGAACTTTGGTTCGAACAAAAAATCTTTCATCTTGCAGTCAAACAGCCGAACCGCCAAAGCCGCCCTGGCACCTATTAAGACAACGATTACGAACGTTATGCGTTCATGTGAGCATTTTATTATTTCATGGCGCAGACATTTACTGCCGGGCAAGATAAGACACATTTTATCGTCCCACCGGGACGGAACGGCGTTCACCGCGAGTCACTCACGGCGTCGCGGCCTCCCGGAGCCCATCCGTTGGGGTAATAGAACACATCACATGAAATACTGTCATCATTGCCTCTGTTGGGGAGCTGACGGCCGCTCTCTGGAGGAGCCGCACTAAATGGCTTCCTTCTGGTCCTCCTCCGTGACCTTTCCCCCCCCCCCCCCCCCCCCCCACATCCTTCACCGCGTCAAGGTGACGCATCAGCTGCGGCCTTGATCGCGTCGCATGGCGGTCGGGCTGCAGGTGATGTGTAGCGTCGGCACACACACACACACACATATACACACATAAAGACACCCACAGCATACACACACACACGCGTACACACACACACACACACACGCATACACACACACACACACACACACACACACACACAGGCATATGCACACATGCACACACACACACATACACACACGCACGCATACAAACACATGCATACACACACATACGCATACGCACACACGCACACACACATACACACACACACATACACATACAGTACATACGCACACACATAAACACCCAAACACACACACACACACACACACACACACACACACACACACACACACACACATACACACCCAAACACACACACACACACACACACACACACACACACGCGCATACACACACACATGCATATGTACACACACACACACACACAAATGTATATACTGTACATGCTGTGCTATGCAATGATCTTCACAATGGCTCTGGCTAACCCCATCTAGATGAAGAGCGTGCATGTTTAATTCGTTTAACCTTGGGATATTAAAAACATGAAGGCACCCACTTGAAATGCACGGCGTACATGCTGTATGTACAGCCCTGATCAAACCTATAGCAAAAGAAGACAAATAATACCTCATGATGCTGTAATACAGGCAAATACTGACATATAACAAAAAAACACATTAAATAATAAATATTTATTCTGATGCTCTACTACCAAGACTATTAAGAATGACGCATGTGAAATGATTCAATCACTGAATGAAAAAGCGTTTCCATCCTGAGATTGGTTTCTGAGTTGTTTTTCAGAGTGCTGCGCTGGCTTCCACAATCACCAAACATGGAGACGCAAAACTAGATCCAAGGAGCACAAAAAAAACCCCAAATAAGCCGGAGAGGGTCATCAAATGTCCCCTTGAGTTCATCCCGTCTGAACGCTAGCGAGTGGGCGACACACTACAATATTTCACAACACCGCTTGTTGTAAGTCATCAAACGGCTGACGTTGAATATCAACTGGTCCGCCCGTCTGAGGTCATCTGGACCGAAGATCCCGGGCCCTCTGAGTTCAGCGTCATTGATATGGATGGTTTGTGCGAGCACGTCTGGTGCAACAACACACAAACACAACAAAAGCGCACTGAAGCTTCCCCCCAGCTAATGTGTTGAAACAGAAGCCACGGGCGTACTGCAGGGACCGGGTTGTTCAGCAGCCGCCCCCCCCCCCCATTCATAACCATTAGGGAGTCAGGGGGAGTAATGGGAGACCTGCATGTGGACTCACACACACCGTGACCTCAGGAGGCACGCCACTGAACCATGGACGCATTAACATTTTGATGGCGAGCCTGTGAGCCGTTTTTTTTTTTTTTGACAGCGTTTTGTTTTACGGGGGACAAAGAGGACTCTTTGGGTGGTTGATAAACCAAGAGGGAAGGAACGTTTACTCACTCGCTAATGGTGTTTGACATGCGCGCTGAATGGTTCTGGGCTCAAGCAGCCATGTCTAGTAGGGTCTCGCAAGCATCCTTGAGCACAATATCCAGCCGCTAAATATTATTATAATATTTTTCACTCAACTCGCATTATATAGGGGTTGTAAGGCAGTACGACGACCATAGACTCATTGAATGGCTGTATTGTTAACCACTCAACAGAATTAGTCACTTCGTCACACGCTTGATTTTAAACAGGGAGCTAATGAAGGCCAAATGATGAAAGCTTTTGAAAGCCTTGGAGCCATTTTTTGGTAAGTTACTTGAAATTGACTCACTTCATCGAAAGATTTCATTCGGGATGTAACGTCAATCATGTAGGTTTAGCCGTGCCATCCCTGGCTCTGATTTAAGCTTCGGAGCAGCCAAAGTCTGGAGATAGGGCTGTATAAGCAGAGACGCAATTAAATGATTAAACACCTCCTGAAACTCCCCTTTAAATCTGAGGTTTGAGGAAACCAGCTTGGGGGATTTTGTATAAAATGTTCCCAAATTGCTTGTCGCATAAAACAAAGCAACAGTTGTTTCCCTGGCATGGCAGGCGATGAGTTATAACGAGCTACGGCGGCGGAAAATCACCATCACCGCCTTTTTTTAATTGCATTGTGGGAAATTCTCAATCTGCTCAAAGCAAAAGGGTTTGCTGAGAGCTTCAAACCCTGCGCAACAAATCATATCTCTTCCCTCCTCTGCAGCAATTCTCACATTTTACTTTACCTTGAAATAGCAGAGTTCATTTCATGGCATGATGTCATGCCATGAACCGTTATCCCACTTTATAATTATTCTCGCGACTTTTTACTGCAATTAATTCCCGCCGTACCATTGGATCACATGATACAGATCTAACATCATTACAAAGGTCTCGTTAATTGTAGGTGAGCTATCTACTTTTGTTTTCTACATGTGCTTTATAAGTTTTGAGCTATTTGTGATTAAAAAAGCATGAAATTCCCTGTATAGGGAATTTCCTACAAATCCCATTGTTACTATGACTCCCGCTAATCAACTTTCCAGCTGAGAACGATTAAGCAGCATTGGCATGATTGACACACGCTACAGCTGTGAACCTTTTCACTATCCTCTGCTCAATTCACTGCCGTGCAATTGATTAGCTCGTCAAACTGCCATTTGATACAAATATCTGGAAATTACAACCAAGGTAAGTTTTCCAGTTTTGGGTGTTTGTTGGGGGTCATTGATTTTGTCGTCAACCATTCGTTAATGTTGTCTTGATATGAGAGTGCAAACTTACTAGCGCTAGCTAGCAAAGTATTGATCAGAAAGATCACAGTCATTTCTATGCACACATTTTCTAGTTTACACTGCAGCCTTTTTACATTGTCATGCCATGGTAATTCCTTGGAATTGCGTTTTCTAGTTAACATTGAAATATCAAACTTAGGTCCCTCCCCAGCATATGTCACGTGTTCTGTTGACATTGTTGATATATCACGCCAGCATCTCTAAGAATTACTCAGTAGCATCTGCGCAACTTCATTGTTTTCGATACAAGTCAAGTATACATCATGCATGCGAAACGATAATAGACGCCACCAATAAAAACAGCAATGCAGATTCTATTATCCTCCCATGCTTCCATATTTTGTCAATTTACCACACACAGGGTGGGATCGATCATATTTATTTTATTGTTGTATGTGACCCAAACTTGAATCCATCAATCAAAGGGGGGCTTTTATTATGCATTGCAAATTGATTCCCTGAGCTTGCATACATATGCTTCGTAACTTACGGGAAGCGCTCAATTGAAATCGAGTTTATTCTCTGGTTAGGTATACAATAATCGTGGCCTTCAACGGCGAGGCAGCGTTCGGACTTATTAGATATAAATTCATGGAGAGTGCTGATTCTCCCTCAGGGGGGGGGGCCGGGCGAGGAGGAGATGGGCTGAATTGCTTTCTGTCAATCAACATTCGGCATAAAACAAGTGCACTTAAAAAACCCCGACCTCTGGAACCTTCTGCTGCTTTTACCTGCAGTGTATCTGCCGTGTGCTGTCCCATCAGTTGAGGCAGACGTTGTTCTCTCGATCTCCTGAGATGTGATTGTACCTGCATTTCTGGACGTTTCATACCACAAGGTTATGACCCTGCACGGTATTGATTAGATTGTGTGTGTGTGTGTGTGTGTGTGTGTGTGTGTGTTGTGTGTGTGTTGTTATTGTTGTTGTTGTTGTTGTTGTTGTGGGTGTATCATACCGTATGGGTACTGAAAGTCCACTGACATGATGGGATTTCTTCGAGTGCAGCAAATAATGGGAACACAATAGCCGGCGTCCCCCCCCCCCCCTCCGCGGGTCCGGCTGTGTAATTGGTTTATGATTTACAGAGGCATGCGGAGTCAATGGCGGCTGGAGCTAAACTCCGCTGGCCAATCAAATTTTCAGGCCTTCCACCTGGCTTGTCATGTCGTCTCTGATAGACGACGCCCACCCCTCACACGGCGCGTTACGGCATTCATTGGACCTAGAGTCCTATAGAGAGTCTCTCTATAGGACTCTAATTGGACCGTGCGACGGGGCTGCCAGGTCGCTTGACTCTAATTTGAGCCAATGGAAGGAACCGGCATTGCAATACCCAGGTTCGTCCTGTAGAAGGTGCTGTCCCTGTAGGGTCTGGGTGGGGTGCACTTACACGGGGGGAAAGTCGCCTGTAGATGAATGCGAGTCGTTGAGGCTGAGACACTTTAAGGGTGCGCATAGCAGTCTGGGGATTCAAGTCGACATAATGAATGCATTGGCTTGTGTGACTGAATGTGTGCAGTACATCACTACCCAACACACACACACACACACACACACGCTACGTTCAAGCCCTGCACCCCCAAGCTGGAAAATCAACTCAAAACTCTTTTTCTCCTGGCCACCGTCTGAGCCACCACTGAACCGAAGATCTGGGGCATAACAACCGCGCCTTGCTCGTGGTACAGTGGCTATTTTGCCTTTTTTTTTGGTTGTACAGCTCATGTTGACTTGTTAAGGAACATCATAGTTACCCAGGCGTCTCGTAGGGACTCTCCACCATTAGTGGCATGTCAGTGTTCATGTCTCGCATGGTTGGATTTTGTCTTGTAAAAAAATGATGCAAGTCCAGTTGCTTGATGACTTTATTGGGCCGGTCTGCACACAGAGCTGCTGAGAGATGACATACCTCGGTGACCCCCCAAAACGAAAAAGGCTGCCTGCTTTTCTGAGCGTCTCTGACTCCTAGAGCTGCTACGGCCGCCGTCTTGTTGTTTTCTGTTTCAAACTTTGTCGTGTCTTCCAAAAGGCTCTTGGTAATCGGTCAGTAAATAGAGCTTTAGAGAGGAGTGGAGGGTGAAAACACAGTGTTGACGCTTGAGCCTTTAAATGGTCGTTGGAAATCAGCAACAGGAAAGAGAAAAGAGCAGGGCTGCTCTGTTCCAAAGTGTACCGATTGCCTGCCAGACTGAAGAAGGCCTGTTTTCAACTAACCCACCACCACCACCCTCCATTACCTCCACCTCCACCTCCACCACCACCACGACCTCCATCACCACCACCACCACCACCACCTCCATCACCACCACCTCCACCACCACCACCTCCACCACCTCCCCCTCCATCACCACCACCACCTCCAACACCACCACCTCCACCAGCACCTCCATCACCACCACCACCACCACCACCACCTCCATCATCTCCTCCTCCACCTCCTCCAACACCACCACCACTTCTATCACCACCATCACCACCACCACCACCTCCACCTCCACCACCTCCATCACCAACCACCTCCACCACCACCACCACCACCTCCATCACCAGCACCCCCACCACCTCCAACACCACCACTTTCACCAGCACCTCCATCACCACCACCGCCACCACCTCCATCACCTCCTCCTCCACCTCCACCAACACCACCACCACCGCCACCACCACCGCCACCACCACCACCACCACCACCACCACTACCACCACCAACACCACCACCAGCACCACCCCCTTGCCTGTAGTTCAATATTACTCTCTGGGATATCAAATACTACTCAGGGAAATCCTTGCCAAGTGCGCATTTCTCCAGACCGATCCTGATATCTGTCAGGGCCGCGCGGACACCTCGCAGTGGCGTCCCACCCCGACGGGAGATATTTCACACGTCTGAGATCACGGCTTATGTTTCGCATGGCCGATGACATTCCGTCACCGTGTTTAGAAAACATTTTCACCCTCGAACCTGCTGCTGCGCGGCACCCAGCAGCTGCAGCATCGCGGACCGGTCGCCTGGCGCTCAGCGGACGGCAGCGGGACCAGGCGTTTGATCATCTCTCTCGGTTCGCTCGTGATTAACCTCACAGAGAGAGAGAGACGGTTTCAGGGCTGCGTGCCGACAGCGGATGACTCGGCGCCACGGGGGCCCCCGAGCCAGAGATCAACCGACGGGTGTTTTTTTTTATCGGCTGGCCCGGCGTTTCATTTCGACGAAGCGTGGTGACGTTTGGTCGATTTGGGTGAATCATCCTTTTCTGTTTTTTAATTTTTTTTTATTTTTTTAAGCTGACAAACATTTCTTTATCTGAGGCTCACCAGGACAGGAGCGCGAACAGGAACCTTAAATGAGTCACACAAAAAAAAAGAGAGAAGTCGTTTGTGTTTTTCAGTGTTTCCCGTTTGCTGTGCGTCGCTCCCTCTCTGCTTTCCTCCGTCATATGCGCCCGTGAACTGACTGCGAGAGAAGGAATGGACAACAATGACTTAAACGGAGACCGTGCCTTTAAGTGAGACAATTGTTTTCAGTTCATCTGAGTCGCAGCTCTTTTGGGTCCCGCGCCTTTTTGTTGGTTTATATTAAGTCCGTTTGACGCAGACAATCGGACCGTCTTAACAAAACCTTCTCAAAGCACTTTAACAATATCCCGTTCTCTAGCCTCTGCCAGTGCTACAACATGTCCCTGTGGAGGAACACACAGTGAGGGGGATCTGTCTATTTTTACCTCGTGGTGCTACTTTTGGAATGTAATAACCCGATAAGTGACTCTGGTTAGTGTCTAAATCCAATTTAAGCCTCGGTGACAGCTTCTTGGCCGAACTCCTCCACATCCAATAATAGACACTCAAGAATGAGAAGGAATATCTGTGGTTGTGTTTGTACCATGACTGGGCTGGTGTCAGACACTCAGCATCAGGCAATGTAAACAATAAATCTACTGACCAACCTTGGTTTCCATGACCCCCCCTCCCACACACACACACACACACACACACGCAAGCGCGCGCAACGCACGCACGCACGCACGCACGCACGCACACACGCACACACACACACACACAATCACCCCACACTAAGGGAGACTCAGCTGGTGGGGTCAAGAAAGCAGGAGACCCACAATGTAATGGGACATTTCCTGGTGTCTTACTGGAAACGTTTTGTTCAATTCTAGTGGACGGTTCAATACAATAGCAGTGTTTTAAAAAGTACAACATAGCGACAAGACACGACGCAACCGAACAAAGAAAGTTCAGAAATATCTTCAAAAGAAGATCACACTATACCATTTTAGATCAAATGGAAGTCAGAGTTTGAATATCAGAGTAACTCCTTGTATGGATTTTGGAAGTTCACCAGACAGCAAATTGAGGACAAAAAGGTAGCGGCAGAGAAGTGGAGAGACAGAGAAACATAAAGCCATGTGATCGCAGCAGGACCGGTTGTGCATTAGCCTGTCACACAGATACCTGCAGTGATCAGTCAAAAGCAACTGGGCTTCGAGGGCGATGGACTTCAGGAAGATGAAAAAACGTGCACGTCTCAAAAGGTGGCGAGGGAGCCAGTTGGTTCTCTATAGTAATTGTTCAGCTTGTAGACTCCTGCCTTCTTCTTGAAGCTCTTGAGCACGTACATCACAGTGTTATTGCCTATCTGAATGAAGCATCTGGCTAATGGGCTTCCACCGGTCACTTAAAAACACTGCAGGGAGGACAAAAGTGTTTCCAACGTTGTTTTTTCCACAGACGGTTAATTAATTTTTCAGGTCAGTGAAGATGGAAGCCTGCATTTGCTTACGTGGATTGCAACGCCCCTTTGTTTACTGTGAGTAGTGCAGAGCCATGCACATGGTGCAACTCGATTTTAGGCCAAGATTAAAGGGCAGTTACCCTCGGGTTTGTGTTCTGACCCAGGATGATCAGCAACACCTGTAAGGCCCTATATAGGCATTTGGAGCAGAAAGCACCGCATGCTTTATTTCCAAACGACAACACCGGCCATTATGAGGGTTACTGCTGTTATTTTCTCGCTTACGCTGCAGCAGAGACGGGATATTAGAGCCGTCCGTACAGAGACATAAACCAAAACGCAAACACAGCCCTCAAATCTCAACATGGGGAAAACTCTCTCAATGCTTCAATGCAGCGAGATCAATTGAGGGAGAATGTTCCGGGGGTTAAATCCACTCTGATCACAATGCAGGCACCCGGAGCATCGTAGGACACTTTCGGATAAAAGTCCACTAAATGGAATTTATGAATATTTGATTACTGCACAGACCGTCTGAGCTTGCAGCGAACGCAGTGAATAGTCCTGGAGCAAGCCGTCTGTTTGGAACGTGATAACCATTCCTTTGGCTGAAATACAAGCCTTCCATCGCGGGAATAATTCTCCTCATCCTTCTTCTTGATTCAAAAAAAAGTTGGCAGCGCCAAATCACTTCCACCACGAGATACACAATGCGTTCCATTCCTTTGACGAGCCGTCAAGTGAAACGGTTTCTGCATAATATTCCTTTATATTAGGTATTCCACAGTCCCAGGTTCTCAACGTGCCCACACCATACACCCCTCTCATAGGGACACTGTCATTCCACAACTTTATGACTGTAAAGTGAATACTAGAGACAGGGATCTGTTCATCACTAAAAGGAGGAAAAGGTTGAATGGCAAAATCTAAACTCTTCTCCGTTTTGGCACCGCAGTGGTGGAACGAGCTCCCTGCCAATGTCCGGACTGCAGAGTCACTCCCCATCTTCCGGAAGAGACTCAAGACCCACTTGTGCAGAGTTCACCTGAACCCTTTATAACCCTACCCTCATGGTCTTATTTGTTGTTCGTCTTGGCACTTTAACCGCTCTTTGTAACTTGGCACTTAGCCAGAGATGTTGTATACTAGCACTGGTTAATCTAGCAATTCAAACGCTTGAAACTTGTTGTGGTGACTTTCTTACCGTATTAGCAGCAATGAAATGTTCCACCTTCTTATGACAAATGCACTCTTTGTACGTCGCTTTGGATAAAAGCGTCTGCTAAATGCCCTCAATGTAAATGTAATGTTTAGATTACGCATCAAATGTGCGCACCGGTTTCCAGGATGCGGTCAGGAACTCCCAATGGTTACATTAGCGGACGGCGTGTAACCACAACTCTTGAAAGGCGACGAGAGTTAAGGGCGCTGAAAAAAAGATGAGAGCTGTGGGGAATGTAACACGTGAGGGAAGAGAGGAGAACAGAGTGACATATTGAAGCATTATTAAACACCCCTCAGCCACATCTCTCCACCTCACCAAACACACCGTGCCATGACAACAAGGACACACACACACACCGAGAACCCTCCACTTCAGGCTGTAGCGAGCTCTCTTTCACTCGGTCGACCGCAATCTTTGAATATCTAATTGAATTCTCGTCCTTTTTATCAAATCGTCCTCTTGTCGTTGTACGCATGGCACCGGTGCCACTTGAAAAGGTCAGCTTCGTTTATGCCGTCGTGGAGAGAGAGAGAGAGGAGAGAGAGAGAGAAGAAGAATTACTCATTTGATCCCGTGAGGGAAATTTGGTCTTCTGCATTTAACCCAATCGTGAATTAGTGGAATACACACAGCACACAGTGATGGTGAAGCACACAGTGAGGTGAAGCACACACTTAAACTCGATGCAGTGAGCTGCCTGCAACAGCGGCGCTCGGGGAGCAGTGAGGGTTAGGTGCCTTGCTCAAGGGCACTTCAGCCGTTCGCACTGGTCGGGGTTCGAACCGGCCACCCTCCGGTTACAAATCCGAAGCCCTAACCAGTAGGCCGCGGCTGCCCCAGAGAGAGAGAGAGAGAGAGAGAGAGAGAGAGAGAGAGAGAGAGAGAGAGAGAGAGAGAGAGAGAGAGAGAGGAGAGAGAGAGAGAGAGAGAGAGAGAGAGAGAGAGAGAGAGAGAGAGAGAGAGAGAGAGAGAGAGAGAGAGAGAGAGAGAGAGAGAGAGAGAGAGAGAGAGGTTTCGATGAGGACAAAGCATCGTTGTTGGCTTGTTGTGATCCTGTTTCACATGCAATTGAAGGAGCTCTTGACCCCATGACCCCTCAAACTGTCTGCACTGCAACTTCTCTTGCTGGAGCCAAAGGTGGAAATCAAATGGCTCTTGAAACAAACACATTACTAATTTTTACGATACATATTGATTCGTATATGACGGCACAAACAAACAATGAAGACATAAGGACCACCATGAGCTGAGTCAGTGAAGATCACTAAAACGTATTTCAACATGAAACTTTGTTTTTAAGCCACTAAAAGCTAAAAGATACAAACTATTTCTACAGTGACTCAAAACCTCAATAGGCATTTCATATTAACTGCGCAGACAGATAATGCAAGGTTGATTCAAACAAATCGTCTCATTATCGAATTAATGCAATTCTATTATTATGAAACCTTTGTGAGCTGCACTTAATAATAAATCTGTTTCTTTAAAGAAAGTTGACAGACGATACAGAGTTCAGACCAAGAGCAAAATGATAAAGCAGGTGCTTTAAGAGATCTGATCTCCAACACTCATGTTAACATTTTCTGCAGTGCAGTACCTGAAAAAATAGGCCTATATTACACTCTAGAAAATTATTACTTTTTTTATTTATTCTCAAATTCACATAGTAGTACTTTCTGATTGAGGAAGAGAAGACATTTTATAGCCTAGGGTTTGTTAAATGGATCATATCGTCCTGCGGCTTCTTGGCATGGGTTAATATAATAAAAGGGGGAGATGGGGTTTTATCTTGTGCAGACTACCAGACAGGGAGATAGCTTTAAACCACTATTATGACTTACATTGCAAAGAGCAGCGGTCACAGCGGGCATTCTGAGTGGCTGGTTTGTTCAGCTATTACGGAAAATAAACTTCTGCTATCTGTCTGTCTATCTCAAGAACTAAACATATGATATGGTTTGGACTAAACAATAAACTATTCTCATGTGTGTTCGCATGAATACATAACTTTACTGGCAAATGAAGCAGTTAGCGTGGTGGATTAAAGTCACGCACGCGCGCACATGCACACCCACACACCCACGAAAACACGCACGCACGCACGCACGCACGCACACACACACACACACACACGACACACACACACACACACACACACACACACACACACACACACACACACGCGGGGTGAGTCGAGCGAGCAAGGCAGCAGCCCCTACTACCACAGCTGGTCAGCAGCGATTTGGGAGTGAAGCTCAAAGACGTGTTGACACTTCACCACGCGAACCGCCGAACATTCACCCTGACGCGTTGATCGACTAATGTGTTTTTTTTTTTTTTATATTCAGAATAAAGTCAAGTTAACCGCCGTAGACCTTGACCTGGAAAAATCTGTTAAAGGAAAATGCGCCCGTCCAGCCCTGCTGCCGCCGTGGTGATGGCGTTTATTGCAGAGCGTTTAGAAACCACTCTGCAAGGCTTGGCAGAGTGGCAGTGTTCCCAAAGAGGAATGTTCCATAAGTTTTACAGCCCCACGTTTTTACTGAAAAAAAAAATGCTACTTTATGTCTCTGGTGCATTTGGTCCAAACTTTTAAGGGGAAAAGTCGGTGGTTCTGAAAAAAAAAACCTACGACTTGACGGTAATTACTTGATCAGTAATTGGGGCTCAGTTTTTTCCCCCGTTCTCAAAGCCTTCCTTGTAGCAAACATTGAGAAAACACTGAGGACCACGTGAAATAATATCCAGAGTGTATTTTGATTCTGTAGTAGGATGTGTTTCCAAGTCAAAAATAATTGTAATTGTAGCACAACATGCTAGTGGGCTGTTGGCATGAAGCAAGATGAAAAGGGCTTGCTTTAATGGTAGCTTTAATTTTGTACTTTAACCCAAGGAATACCAGAACGGCTGGTAAATCCACTAGACAGGAGGATAGTATCTAAAAAAGCTGGCTTTTTTTCTTTCGTAAATCTTTTGTCTATTAGGTGTCAACGATGAATAACGCGTTTTCCATGAAGTCCTCGTGGTCACCATGAGGCCCTGCTCTCTCTTACAAACCTGACGCTGACGAGATTATCCTTAAGAGTCCTGCTTTTAAGTTCAGGCAACTGTTCTCGAAATTAACCTTACCTAACACGCGGTCCTGTCTCATGCTCAATATACTGTATATATATATATATATATATACATATATTCATCTCATCATATTTTAGGCTTGTTGATAAGCCTCTCTGTGATAAACTCCCAGCCACAGCCCTCTCAGACATCAACAGCAGGCCCAGACGGCAACTTAGCCCAGAGCAGACCACCATGGGTAATGTCGTTAGCGGCCTTGTGGGTATGTTTATCATGGGTGTATGTGTGTGTGTGTGTGTGTGTGCGTGTGTGTGCGTGTGTGCGTGTGTGCGTGTGTGTGTGTGTGCGCGCGTGTGTGTGTGTGTGTGTGTGTGTGTGCGCGCGTGTGTGTGTGTGTCTATGTGTGTGTGTGTGCGCGTGTGCGTGTGCACGTGTGTGAGTGTGGGCGTGATTCTCACCGTGCTCAGTATCCATTGACACCGTCATCTGTCAGAACAATCAAATGAGTATTTACAGCGCTGTTTGGAGGATCGGAGAGAGAGAGATGCAGCCTGGCTTCGTGGAAGGTTCGGGGCGTCGCTGCTCTCTTGTATTGTTTCAGTGAGGCACTCTGTCTGTAAATTGCTATCCTTGGCTTGCCGGAGAGTTCGTTGTGCGTGTGCGCCTTAGCTTGCACTCCCTCGTATCCTTGTGCGAATTGTGCAGTGATTTGTGGCGACTTGTGTTGAATCGCGTTACTTTTCGGGTTTCGTCTGAGTCCCTGTGCTCTGTGGCGGCTGGAATTGTACCAACCCAAGACTGATTGTCTTTGGCAGGAAGTTTGTCCAAAGTCAAATATCTCCCATGTGATTTGTTTATAGTTCCACAATAACCAAAATCTGCAATATACAGTCCTCGTAAAACGTAACACAAACTCAAATGTTCTTTGGGAAACGCTTGTGTGTTTGCCATAGTGAAAGAAACGGCTGTGACACAGTCCGCCTGATTGGAATTTCCTCAAAGCAGGACCCAAAAGGGAAAAGAAAAAAAAGTGATGTACTGAAACACAACCATAACAGGAGAATACTTATTACTTATGAACACGTAACAGTGGATGACTACGCACATAGGCCACCTGGTAGGGACTCCCAAAGTATTGGGTATACCGAATCACATGAAAGTAATCTACTGTTGGCTACTCTCCTCAAATGTGTTGCGCCAAAGCCTCCAGACAATGGTCATTAAGGCAGGGAATTAGTACTTTTTTTTTTTATTTGACAAGTTTTTATGACGCACATTTGGAAAGTAGCCCCCCTTTTACAGAATTGGCTTTGGAAATAAAACAAAAACCGACATTGGATTCTTTCCAGTGGGAAAGAGTTTGGCCGACCGCACCAAGCGCTGGCCTCTTCGTTTCCTATTCAGACACATATTCTGTCCTCCTCTCCCCATCAACTAATGCATCCACCAACGATCCCCCCCCGCTCAGCCAACTCATTGGTACAATCTGCACCGGGTTCTGAGGGAGTGGAATTAACGGTGACCGCAGCCCAAAGACCACGACCGTGAGTATTCGTCTTTTGAATAGAATAGGACCAGCATGTTGGGGAAGTTCTGTCTGTCACACAGGATGTGGAGGAGTACATCTACCCCCACCCCCCACCCCCCCTGACACACACAAACACACACACACACACACACACCGGCCTCCGCCCCCTAGTAGACCCGCCTCCTCAACCCCCCTCTCTGAACTCTTGTGGTTCTCATCAGAGGAACGTTCTCCCCCATCGATAACAATGAGTGCATTCTCCTCCTCCAGAAGACCTGAGATATTGCAGTGAGACGCAGTTCACAACGCAGAACAAATGCAGCGCAGCACTCTAGTGCTTCAGAACAAAATGCACGGCCTTATCCCAGACCATGGAAATAAAGTTGCTGTCATAAAACACCAAATTATATCTTATCTCAAACATATTTCTTGTGAGCCATATGGCAGAGCAATATGCTTTTTGTTAGACATCATATCCTGATATATCTGCCATTCGAGAGAGAGAGACAGAGACTGTGTTTGCCCTAGGTTATTATTAATTATTGGGTATTGTATCGTGGGCTTCATAGCTTCTGGCAGCAGGATATTAAAAATGGGATACCTTTTAAATCAACAAATTGTTAGTAGATTATGAAGAAATGATGAAGACTGAAAAATATAAAAAATATATTTCTTAACCTTAGAGGCTTACATATTACTGTTATTATTTGGTGTACAGAAAACTGCATCAAAACCGTTCGATCACCAGGACTTTAACCAGCAACCCTCCCCTGAAAGAGACTGGGGCAAGCGTGTACAGACAAGCAAGCCAGATTGCCTGCACGCGCACGCACACACACACACACACACACACACACACAGACACACACACACACACACACACACACACACACACACACACACACACACACACACACACACGCTCACTCGCTTACTCACTCACTCACTCACACAAAACGAATATTTCTGTAAAGCAGTGTAAGAAGATGGCCATGCACCTTAACACATTTAGCACATTTGTGTGTCAAAACATTGACAACAACATATTCGATTTTGACAGCTATGCCAGCTGTGCAGGAGAAGCATGTAAGTAGAGACAGTAGTACCAACACCTGGATACCTGTAGTATCCAGGTGTTGGTACCGTTGCACATCTGCTATGGTGAACTAACACTAAGAATTGATTTTAAATAAAAATAAAAAAACAGGATGGGGGGTAGATGTGACCCTTCACTTTTCACTCAAAGTAGGAAAATGAGGAGACAAATTCATTAGGGATTAATGATTAAGTGTTGACATTTTTTTCTAGATTACAGAATATATTTTTTATTGTAAATGACGTAAGCAAGATAAATCAACGGCTTATCGCGAGCGGCTATCGTTAAAGATCACAAATAGTACAAAACGTGTTAGCAAAACGACATATCAAAGAATCACTGAACAAATCTCAGTGCTGCTATCAAACCGCGGGTGGAAGGCTGACGGCCCACTGCGCCCACGAGGCTAACGGCTGGTAGCCACGCAGTCGAGAT
Organism: Urophycis tenuis; assembly: GCA_036785325.1. Lineage (NCBI taxonomy): Eukaryota > Metazoa > Chordata > Actinopteri > Gadiformes > Phycidae > Urophycis > Urophycis tenuis. The sequence continues at coordinate 2,250,364 of JAXIVH010000003.1, read as the reverse complement.
AAGAGGCTATCAAACCTCCATCAGCCAAGTTGTTTCTTCCACTTGGACTCGGCCAAAAAAAAAAAAAAAAGGGAGGGGGGGGGGGGGGGGGGCGAGGGTGGGGGTAAATATCTTGGTCGGGGGACTTCAGGTGCACAGAGTCTGGCCTCTTGCCTGTGTGGTTTCTAAGAACCCTGATGACCTTAGTACAGACTATGAAATATGTTATCACCACCACCCACTGTTTTTTTCTACCAAACAGGCACAGCATGAAAATTAAGCACTTGTTGTAATCTGGCTGGTGGAGTGCAGAGAACAGGGCCTGGACAAAAGAATTCACCTTGAAAATGAATTATGAATGGTGAGTCTCCAGTGAAGAACAAGAACAATGGATATGTTGCTTGGTGGGTTTTTGTGGTTTCCAGTGAAACCACAATGCCATAAACAAACACAGGATGTACAACACAAAGTCTCTCAGAGTCAGTAACATGGTATTACATGGTTCATCAACCCTGGACGATAAGTCGACGACAGAATGTCAAAAGTCACAATCTGTAAATACATTTACCAATCATAAATGCTAACATTCAAATGTGAAAAAAAATAATACAGTTACAGAAAATAGAATACCGTTATCTTGGATATCCACATCACCTCAACACAAAGATGCCAAACAACAGTATTATGAGAGGCAACACTGTCACTGGAATAAATAGCACTATTTATCCACAAACACAGTGATATACTGGTCCGACTGGCCTTGATTCTCTGGAACCAAACGCATTCATCATTCGTCATTGCAGTCGCATAACAAGGGCGTTCGAGATTCACACGAAGCTATGAAGAGCAGTCAGCGTGGTTTGTAACTGGATGCATGGTGACCCTGGATGTGAAATGCTGTTCTGTCCGCTGTTCACTGTGTCCAGGATCTTAAGAATCCCCCCCCCCCCCCCCCCCCCCCCCCCCTCCCCCTAGCACCACACACACGTTGTTAGAACACACACACTTCACGCTGCACTCAAAAGATACCGGGGCGACCGTTTACAGGCAAGCTAGCTAAATCGCCTGTACACACACAGACACACACATGCTCAAACAGACACACACACACGCACACACGCACACACACACACACACACACACACACGCACACACACATGCACACACACACATGCACACACACACGCACACATGCACACACACACACACACACACACACACACACACACACACACACACACACACACACACACACACAGGCACAAACACACACACTAACTAAATGGATATATCTATATATAGTAGTGTGAAGTGTGAGAACCTTAACACAGACACATCTAACACTCTCAGCTGATTTGCACACTGAAACACAGGCGACATACACATCGAAACACGCAGATAACAACATTGTATTTTGACAGCTGAATGAAAAAATTATGACATGAAGGAAGAATGTAATTATAATAATAATGTCCTCTCCTGAATATGAAGCTATCTCCTGAAGCTGAATATGAATTAGACTGTATTAATGTATGTGTGTATGTGTGTGTGTCTGTGGGAATCCATATGTTCTGACTATCTCGCATGCAAATCAGACATTTTAGAATGCACACAATTCATAACAATCACACTGTAGTCCTGTCTCATGAGAAATGTGAAGTATGAACCCACAGCACACGACAAGGCTCGGATGCCAGATGGCTTCATGCGTTTTTTAAGCATAAATAACTCCCAATATATGTACTTGGGGAGAAAGGTAATGATCTGTCCTTTTTAACATTTTTTTTATTGATTATTTGGGTTCCACGACCAGGAATCATAACAATCATTCATTGATCTAACAAGCGACGGGGCTTGTTCATGATTGTTCGATTCAAAGTGATTCCCTGTGTTAATTGATAAGACAGACAGAAACACGGGTAGACAATAGTGTAGATCAGACATTTTAGAATGCACACAAACAGGACAATCAAACTGTAGTTCTGTCTCATGAGAAATGCAGGATATGTGGGCGTATCCTGTTGGGAATAATATTCCCTCTTCTACTATATGGATCATATCCGATATTATGTCTGTTATTCGGCGGGCTCAGAATGTCCATAATTGTAATAATCCACAAGAGAGGCTGAGTGCAGTCAGAACAGTAAGAACCGCATCTCATCCATCGCACTCATGGCCTGTCAATGCCGCCTCAGGAAGTGTCCTCGCAGCCTCATGGGGCTGAACCGCGGAGCGTTTAGGTTTCAGGTGCTAAAATGTTTAGCATAACATCACGGCCGTCCATACAGGTTTACAATCAGCCCCGCTAACCCCCAGCCCGAGGTGTCAGGTATTAAAGAAGGTTCGGTTTACGACCGGCCCGCCGATGCTAATTTACGACGCCTCAAACACCATTATGCTAGCCGCGATTCATTAGGAGAGCCAGACTGACCGCTCGCTCGCTCTCCCGCTCCCCGTCCGCTCTCAATTGGAAGGGCTTTTAATAGAAGGGCTCTCGTTAGATAACGCTGTTCATCTGCAGCCCTCAAGGAGGACTCCGGTAATGCATGCTTTCAATTACGCCGGGGTATGTTTATGGGTCCCGCGCATGAATGTTTATAGATACGGTTCTGAAGACTCGCATGCTTACACGTGTGCACGGAATACAGGACGTCCGCAAATCAAACTCCTGTGAGGCGTACGTGTGCATGCCCAAACCCGCGGACTGTGTGTGTGCGTACACACACACACACACACACATACACACACACACACACGCACGCACGCACGCACACACGCACGCACGCACGCACACACACACACACACACACACACAGTCACACACACACACACACACACACACACACACACACTCAGACACACACACTCACACACACACACACACACAGGCCACAGCTCTTTCTCTGACCTTATGACCTTGTGTCACTTTACGGATAATGAAATGCAGGCAGGATCTATAAGACCGTATCTTTTAGCTGCCGCTGAGGTGTTTTTTATGGACCTGTCATGTTCCAGACGCTTTTGTGCTTGTATCCATATTCTGGTTTGGAATATGACTCAGTGGTGTGTGTGTGTGTATTACCCTGCCTGAGTACTCGTGCTTTGTATTATTTGCAACATGATCTAGTTAGAAGAAGAATTACTGATTTGATCCTGTGAGGGAAATTTGGTCTTCTGCATTTAACCCAATCGTGAATTAGTGGAACACTCAGAACACAGTGATGGTGAAGCACACAGTGAGGTGAAGCACACACTTAAAGCACACACTTAAGCGCTCGGGGAGCAGTGAGGGGTTAGGTGCCTTGCTCAAGTGCCTTGCTCCATGCGCACTGGTCGGGGTTCGAACCGGCCACCCTCCGGTTACAAATCCAAAGCCCTAACCAGTAGGCCGGCTGCCCCTTCAAGGGAAGGGGGGAGGGGATTGGTTCTCTGCATTTGACCCATCCTATATCACATAGGAGCAGTGGGCTGCCGTGTTCAGCGCCCGGGGAGCAAGTTGGGGTTCAGTGTCGTCCTCATGACACTACGACATGCAGACAGTTGGAGGAGGGAATCGAACCGCCGACCCTACGATTAGTGGAAGACCCGCTCTACCCACTGAGCTACTGCCGCCCCACAATAGTTAAGGACTGACTACAGAGTTAAGAGGTGACAGCACAGAAATGAGTGACTTTGGTGTGGTGGTGAACTCGTCCTCGAGGCCTGCCAAGCGATAACGGCTACAGTCATAATTCCTTGCATGCATCTCACCCTATTGCCTCCTCATAGGCTCTCCCTATTCATTTCACAGTGTACCCATCCAGTTATCGCAGCCATCGCAAGTGTGATCACGAGGATAATGGTGTCTTCATGCCTGAGCCCCAGTCTTTTCTTCTCAGCACCTGCTTGTTGTGTAACTGGAAAAACTGCATTACATAGCATGACAACACGTGCAGTTTAAAAAAAAAAAGGTTGATTTTAGTGGTGCTGTGAACCTAGAGGCATGATTAGTTAAGAGTATGTGATGGGAGCCCTTGTGTGGGGCATATCACAGCTATAGAATAGAATAGAATAGATATACTTTATTGATCCCAAGCTGGGAAATTACAGCGTAGCAGCAGCATTACAATACAAAGAATTAAAGAATGAAATGCAATGTAAAAAAAAAAAAATGTATGTATGTATGTATAAAAAATATATTTAAAAAAATGTATAAATAAAAATAAGAATAAAAATAATTTTAGTGCAAGATAAAGAATATTAAAAAAATATATAAATAAGGTGCAGTATGAATACGGTAGTATATATAATATATATATATATACATATAAGGTGCAGTATGAATACGAGTATGAATGTATCAGTTCAATCAAATCTCTGGGCTTGAAGAGAAATAACATATATATATATACACTGTTTACATACAGTATATATGTCCCAACCTCACTTAGCAATGTATTGATGCATATGTCTCATGTTTGGGTGTTATTGGGTTTCACAACAGTTGGGGCTGAATTCATTAGTCACAGAGTTGGAATACAAGTGGCTGTCGTGGCATCAATATGCAAACGTGCACGCAGCTGTTTGTGTCCTGTGCATGCAGCTGTTTGTGTCCTGTGCATGTGTCCCACACAGGACACACGCGTGTGTGTGTTGAGCAGGGCCGCGGTGGGACCTATGTTCAGCCCGGGAGTTTTGGACCCAGACCGGCCCACTTTTTTTTTTCAGTGGTGGAAGAATTTGAATAAATGAACAGCGCAAAACTCACTATCCCTTTTTTTAATTGGATATCAAAATATGGTGGTTGCCAAGTGTAAGATTCAGGGGGAAAAAAGTCACTTGAACCACGTCTTACTGCTTGGGCTAACTTACACATGTCATGCTGGAGTTTACATGTTGATTTTCACAAATTATATTTGTGATTCGTTATGGCTTAACAAAATAAACTAGGCTAATGATGACTTGGTTTAAGCTTTTAAATGCTCATGTTGGCATTGCAAACGTAGCAAATAGCTAAATTATTTACGTTGCTAATTAATCATTAGATCCCCATCTCTCTTTACCAGCTGCAACTTGTGCCTGTCCTCTGAACAGGTCAGTCATTTTGGCACATTTGGCAGCATCTTCTTCCAGCGCCCTTCTTTTTTTAAACCTGGCCTTTTCGACTCCTCCTGGCCTTTTTCTGCTCTCCATAATAAACGACACACAGGTCGCGCTTCTGTCCTCTCATCTGTTACCGGTACCGCTAAATAAAAGACCAACCATGGACCCAACCAACTCAGATATTAGGGAGGGGAGAAGTACCTTAGATTGTATAATCCATATTACATATACTGCGATGCTGGGGCTGAAATGTCAGACGAATGAAGAACATCTACTTTAGGAGATGATAAATTAATGGTCAAAGGTATTTTTCCCCACTCAAGCGGCCCGAAAGACATTTGAAAATGGACCGGCCCACCGGGAAACCCCCCGAACCTCCCGATGGCCACCCCGGGCCTGGTGCTTAGTACCGAGTCCAAACCTGCACACCGGTTAAAGAGAGAAAGAGAGAGAGAGAGAGAGAGAGAGAGAGAGAGAGAGAGAGAGAGAGAGAGAGAGAGAGAGAGAGAGAGAGAGAGAGAGAGAGAGAGAGAGAGAGAGAGAGAGAGAGAGAGAGAGAGAGAGAGCAGTTGTGGGCAACAAAAAGAAACGAGCTTGAAGCAGTTGGCCAAACAGATGGCAGATAGCAGGGCTGATGTCTATGTTGTCGATGTCTAGAGCTGTTCAGATCGTTTATCGCTAGCACTCCAATCAGACAGTGGAAACAGAACAAACAGAACAAAGCAGAGTACCCATTTTGTCCGGAGTCTTTTGGAGGTTGGGCGGCCATGCTTGATCAGCGGTACAGAATGATGAACCACATGAATAACAGACGAAAGAAATATGAACACACAGCACACCACAAAGCAGATATTTTCATGTTTTTTTTTTATACATAAACAACTCCTTCAAGTTTTGATATTTGTACTTGGGGAGAAAGGTAATGATCTGTCCTTTTTCACATTTTTTAAAATGGATTATTTGGGTTCCTTGACCAGGAATCATAACGATCATTCATTCATCTAATAAGAGATGGGGCTTGTTCATGATTATTCAGTTAACACCTGTACATCACATGCCTATTTCTAGAAGTGATTCCCTGTGTTAATTGATCAGACAGAAACACAGGTAGACAATATTATAGATGATTCTTGGGCATATTTGTCTGCTCTCGTACTGTGACAACCCGAAACATAGTTGCGAGATACGAATTGAAAATAACAAATAACAAAACCACTTTCTTTTTTTTACGAAAGTATCGCAGAAGCAAAGAATCACGCTACATGCTTTCATCATGTTTGAATTTTTTTCCCCATCAGTCCCTCATTTTCATTCAGTATTGTTTAGCGTCTTCCTGATTCTGTAATTTCCTGCAGGATAACTTTACCACTCTTTATCTTTAACACACAACCATTACGGATACATGCTTTGTGAATGAACCAAGTTTACTCTCCGCGTTATCAAACTGAATAAACGAAGGTATCTTAATTGGCCGACTGTGATGTTGTGGAGATGTCATCATCTTTAGAAGGGGCTTGTGTAGTGAGGAGAACAATAGCAGCAGCAACACTGATGATGAAGTGTGTGCTCCTTGATTAAAGATACTTCTTCATTAATCCCGTTGACTTCAGCTCAACAATTGGGTGTGAAATTAACAAGACGCCACCTGTTGAAATCTCAAAGGTACATCACTGCTTACCCTTTGAGACAAACAAAGCAATCAGATCTTTTTTTTTTTTTTTTTTTACAATGATGCTTTATGACCTACAAGTGAAGCTGGGAACATTCGTGGCATGCAGTCAATATTGGAACAGCTACAACTATTTTAAGTGCTTTAAAAATAACAGCTGGAGAGAGAGGAATAAGACTTTCACATTTTTCAGTTATTCAGCTGAAAATTCAGTTGTTGATCAGATATTTTTGCATGTTTCTAATGTTTGGCTTTTCTTGCTAATATTTCCCTTCGACAATCATGCTAAGGTTGACACAGATCAAAAATTAAAAAAAGGCTTTTAAGCAGAGTCAGCAGATTGTGGTTATTTAAAAGTCCCTGTAAAACCAATTGCTGCTGACATGTTGGAAAGGGGACAGCTCTAACCGCCTCGTGATGGTTGGAATGAGGACACCATTGATGTTAGATAATGGCTTTAGTTAGATAGGAGGTAAAACCCAGTTTGCTGGTTTCAGTGTAGATTGATTATATCATTAGGGCACAGGAGTAGTGTGATGACTTCAAGGAAGAACAAGGAGATTCATGATAAAACAAGAGTCCTTCGAGGAAGTTGTTTTTTAGTTTAGGAGTATAGGTCTATTACATTCACTGATTTTAATGCTTCCTGTTTTTCCTCATGTTTTTTCAAATTCTTTTTTGTTTTGTTAATTTATGATAATTTTGTGATGTATTAAAGTGATGCCTTAAATGGGCTTGATTTGTCTGACAAGCAGTCCAGATTCCTTTTATAGTAAACCATTAATTTAATATTTTAATTTAAAAAAAAAGGTACAACTGCAACATTAAGCACAACATCTCTGTTATTTGTGCCTGATAAAGCCTAACCAAGTGTCAAATTGAGATTTGATATGTTTTCTGTCTATCGACTAATTGACTAATCGCCTCGGCCCCCAGGGAATACAGAGACACATTACCTGCCAATCTATATATCTATATAATCCATATATCTCAATGTGTCCCAGGTCAGCCCTGTGGAGCCCCTCTCCTGTAAACATGACCTTTTGACCCCATCTGAGTGGTCCTTCTCCTGATTACCCCTGACACATTTTTTACCTCATCCATAGCACCACAGACCTCTCCTCTCATGAACAACGCCTGGCCCACTTCTCTCTCACCGCACTCAGGAAGCCTCACTTCGTTCCTAACCCTCATTCATCACCCGGCTTGATGCCGTCAAACATTTTCACAGGATACGTTTCAGAATGCAAAGACAATCAGCTAAAAGTGGTTCACGCCGTCGGATCTGAAGTGAAAGCGTCCGTCTACGACCAGGAGGAGGCTACATCGGTGAGAGGAGTTAATAGATACTTCATTTATTTCAATGGACTACAACTCCCAGCAGCAGCAGCAGCACGCCCACGTACATCATCTCCATCTACTCGTCATGTGTTGTTTTCCACAGTCTCTTCTTTAGTGCAGTGAACTACAAAACAACTTGCTTTGCCGCCGCGTCCTCATTTTTCTCCTCGTTACTTTGTCAAGAGCTTCATTCATAAATTGCCTTTGTGTTAATGCAGTGCAGTATGTTAGGAGGGATTAAAAAAATGTTTTTTTTATACCCGACATAAATACACAGAGTCAGGATATTGACCCGGAGAAGTCATGAATAATGGGGAAATGAATGACTAACGATTGGTTTTCTGAGCCGTACTGGCGCTGCTCCTGTTATTCTGACTCGGCATTACCGGGTCCCATAGTCAGGCCGGCCAAGAACCAGAACCGCTCATTAACAAAATATCAGCTAGATTCAGACTCTGAAACGGTCCTCATTCTTTTGTCCTGCGGCCACACAGAGGCCCTGCAGGAGTGAGGAATGCATTGGCAATCTAAAAGCATCAACAGGAAATGTCAATCCGAACTAAAAAATCGCTTGTGCATTTGCATGTTTTCTCTGATTAGGCACTTTTTTTTTTTTAATGCATTTACCGACCATTTAAATTTAAATTGATAATGCGAAAATAAAAAGGAAGTAGGAAAGGGTGGAAAGTAAGCAATACATTTTACCAATCGGTATACATTTAGGTATACATACTCATATGCTATATGGATTTTACATCACTACTTGATCATTTTTTACATTTCTTTTTATTTTTCAAGTATTATCCGTATTCCAGTATCATTATATTTTCTCTAATAGACATGATCTGAAAAAGAATAATCTGAAAAAATTTCCCGTCATAAAGCATAACATATTCGACTGTTTTACGTAATACTGGATGACTTAAGTCTGACTGTATCAGACAGCCAGACAGACAGATGCTGTGACTTCCTTTACTCCCATAACCATATATGGCCACTGGCCTACAGCACATATAACATATAACACGAATAACAGTTCACATCAGATGCACTGGTAGACATTTAATACAGTAACCTCAGTACTCTAAGCACACACACCTTTCAACAATTGACACACATAAAAAAGATTATCAGTATAACGATAAGCCAGGCTGACTAAGTAAATGAAGAGAACAATGTACCGTTTGTGGAGTATGTCAAATTACTTATTTACATTACTTAGTCACTCACTCCTCACCCACTCACTTATGACTTGAGTTTCTGGACAAGCAGAGAACATTTGACATTTTTTGCTGTAGACATTAACCATTGAATGTGCAATTTAATAGCGGCGGGGTCAATATTTGAGTATTGTCAATATTGAAGTTCTCAACGCATATAGGAGACTTTTATAAATAGGAAGAACATGTTCTGTGCATAATCATACTGAAATACTAAGCTTCTCTGCATCACTTTTTGTGAACGGGGGAGTGTTACGGTTCCCACAGCTCGACAAGACATCGCTCGCAATAAAACCACAAGGATCGGCTTCTTTCTTGGCGTGTTTGTGTCATGGCCGTGTGATTTATCGTCCTGCGGGCCTCACTCAGTGCCCTGGAGGAGCGTGGGGGGTCAGTGTGTTGAGTTAGCAGTTTCTCTGCTCCCATCGGAGGTGCGGGACCATCAAGCCATCGGCCTGTGAGATTGTTTTCCCCCAGCCGCCGCGCTGGAAGACGACGGCCCAGCCGGAGACATTAAAATGGCCGTCTCATGTGTAATATGTGACCGCTTTCTCAACATTATAGATTTCCAGGCCTTATGGATTCAGGCGCCCTTTATCACTCATCCTGCGAGGGGTTAGTGTTGAGCGTGTCCTAAAGCGGCCCAGCCTCGAGGCAAGGAGTCACTACACCAACATCATCCCCTCTGACTGGCCAATGAGAGACCGGGAGGATGGGGTGTGTGTGTGTGTGTGTGTGGGAGGATGGAGGGTGGGGGGGGGGGGGGTCCTCTTCCTTATCCGCTTCCTCTCCTCGCCTTGATGATAGTAAAATCCAACTGACTTTATAACTGAAGGGTGTTTTTACGGGGTGGTGGCCGGGAAGATTAGAGACTTCATGACTGAGTTGATGTTTGATGTTTTATCACGGTTGGGACCCTGTAGATAAAAATCCAGATTTGTGTTTTATTGTCACTTAGCATGTATCCAAGCATGCTAGAGTGAATTCAGATAGACGTCATGACGGAGCAGCCATCTTGCTCGGCTAGGACAGCGGACATAGGGTATCGAACGCGGTACTTTTCCGTCCGGGAGTCCAACTCAATGCAACGCCTCGGCCCGTCTGAGCTACGTCTGAGGTGGAGTTGGGGCGGAGGGAAGGGAAGCCGTAGCAAGTTCTCTGCAGGCTTTTCTCCAACCTCGCGCCAACAGCCGCGTAATTCACTGCGGACTGCAGGCTGCAGGCTCGCTGTGGGCAGTGTGCTGGTTTGCGGAGGATGTGTGGAAACACTTGAGAAGGACAGAAAGACCTCGCTGAAGGGGTTGCTGCGCATCTCTCTGGACAACGAGGACTGATAAGGAGTGAACTGCACTGCGCATCAGAGACGGGCAGAAAGTGGAGTTAGGGAAGGCAGGGTATGAGTGTGGGCAGAGTGTTTAACTGAAAGATTCAGAGTTTGATCCCCATTAGAGACTCCATGAGCTTATTGTGGCAACATTTATGAAATTCAAAGAAATAAATGTATGTGATCAGTCATTTTTTACACACTCAGTCTCGGAAGCTGTTTTCATGTGATGAACATTGTATTTCTAGCTGAAAGTTAATTCTGAATACAAATATCTTAAGGTGCATATGCATTTGTAAAGATAATCTCTCTATCAGCACATGGCTGGAATCAGAGGATCAAACTGCATGCCTGACTGATCTGAATGAGGCTTGAGCCAGCTGGCAGTGATGGCTGTCTGAGAATCATAAAGCATTATTCAACAGGTTGCATAATGGCTTTCTGGTGGTGTTGACTGGAACCAAGAGGAATCTCACGCTAAGTAGTGAATTTGAAGACCTATGACAATCAAGCCTGTTCAGTAGACATAAATGGGATTAATCATTATATTGATGTAGCACTTGTTTGTGATATGTTGACGTGGCAATTGAAGGGTTACAGAAGTTTCAGTAAGTCCTTTCAGTGTTTTTTCCAACATTCAAAGGAAGAAAAATCAATAGTCAAGTAAGTAAGTAGTTATTTCACAGTTTGCCTCGCAATGAATTAGGCCTAATGTTGTGAACTTCATTACCTCTTAAATGCTTGATTACAATCGAACGTGTAATCAAGAGCACCAATAATGATCTAACAAGGATTATCCAGCTTCATTAATCAACATATATTTATTCCAACCAACATACGCAAGCATCATGACTGAGAAACGTAATCTACCTGAATCGACTCGAGGCCAGAGTAGATTAACTGATACAGAAGAAAAAATTGAACTGAAAAAAATCATATGTTAAGCTGTACTTTTCTCAGTGTAAATATATAAATGTAATATTGAATAATGAAAACAATCGCTTCAGGCTGTAAAACACAAAATTAGTCAAAAAACAGATTTAAATATTAAATACATCCAACAAGAAATATTATACAAATGACTAAACACGTTAGTTTGCTTAGAGAGAAACAAAGTTATCAAAAGGCGAATTTCTGTGCAAACAAGCAAACAAAGAAATCACACAATCAAACCCTGAATCACAGTGAGCCTTTTGTGTTTGAGTTCATTTGGGAACGGCTTCACTTTCCATTCAACTGCCACGGGGAATGGAAACGCATCCATGAGGCACTGGAGCTGAAATGTACGATTCATAGCTTCACTTTCTCTCATTTCCCGTGACATTAAGAGCAATAATTAACATGAAAAAAAAAGTCCAAAGAGATACCTTTACTGCTTCCAGGTGGTCGCCCCCCCCCCACACGGCATTCCGACCAATCGTCTTTGAGCTCAGCTGTATCCTCACATTTCAGTATGATCACATGTTCAGAACATTCTATTGGCCAATATGAGAAGATTATAGAGACGTCCTCAGCTATTCTACGCAAACAGTATCCCGCTGTGGTAGAAGAAGATGCTGGAAGACAATCAGTCTTCCAACATAGAATGGCACAAACATTTATTTTTCTGTAAATACAAAATGGAACAATGCAACATGTAAGTCATGACTTACAGATGAAGTATATAACCCACGTCTTGCTCCTCAGGTAGACGGTGGAGTGTGGGGATCAAACCCGGTACCTTTTTTGCTCGGACGGGTCGCTGAGCTGACTCTTCGCCTCCAACCAATGTCCTTGTGAGCTTCAAATCTTGTATTGGCGTTCAAAAGAGTTGGCTTTCTCAAATGTATCGGAAAATCCTAGTAAGTCAATGCGTTAGCTCCATGCCTTGCAGGAGCTGGAGGAGGACAATGAATGTATGACGACAAGACGGTACAACATTTACATTTCATTGGTCTGGTTTGCGATCGACTCGACTGTAGACATATTTCCACACTTAGAAACGGTAAGTGCTTCAGCATTTACCATAAACAAACAAGAACATGTGCAATTGACCCAAAATATAAATACATCCTTTTTCTTGTTTTACAAATATTTACAATGACCTTTACTAATAACACATAACTGGCTCTTGCGTTTCATCATTGGAACACTCCCGTTCAGAAACAGGAATAATAATAATAAAATAATAATAATACATTTTATTTGGGGGCGCCTTTCAGGACACCTTACAGTGCAGGAGCATATAGTTAAATAGTTAAAACAGCCAGTCATGGCAAAGACACGACTAGCATGAATAAAACAAGACAAGACATAAGGTGGGACATGCGCAACACGACAAACAGAGTAGCCATTAACATCGAGCACTTTGTAGCTCGTCCTTCTAGGTAAGTAGAAGAACACATGGAACAATCAAGCCGGCGTTGTGATCCTCTCCGCCCTCCTAAGCGTTCTCCGTCAAGCATCCTCGAACCTTCATCATTTAGACAGTAATAGGTTAACGTTATCAGAAGCAGCTACCGTTCAGCAGGCACTAGAAAAGATTTTGAGGACAATACACACCATTCGGGTTGTTAAGATTACACGGAATTGATTCACCAGCCCCGCCATCCTTGATCCCGGCGGATTACGTTTATCTAAACAAATAGGCCACCAGGGTTTCCTGGCAACCGCATCATCAGCCCCCAATATCGTAGCGCAACCATGTTTGGCTGTGCGAGTCGGGGACGGCGGAACGGCACAACAATGACAAAGCCCACAAATGAGTTTCCTTCCAAATTACATTCGGCACTCGTGACTCGTCCTCAAGGTCATGTGACCGCATGCTGGCTGGGTGACATCGGAACGGAGCGCGTCGCCGTCTCAAGCAAACAAGCGTGAGCGCGTGCTGAGACGACTGAGCTGGTGACGGCGTTAGCGTAGCGCGCCAGGGCATCTCCGCTCGTTAAAGCGCAGGACATCCCCCCCCCCCCCCACCCCATCCACCCACCCCCCACCCCCCACGATCCATTCTTTGGGGTGAATCATGTCACGTCGGTACTGTCTCATCTGTCAATGGGCGGTACGTCCAATTCCAATCCAATCCAATCCACAGCCGCACAGCACCAAGGCTCCGGCACAATCTGCCTCAAACCCTCCCTGACCGTGCGTCTACTCCGCCTGCTGCTTCTGGTGGATGTCGACCCCCGCGGAGCGCTCCTTGCTCAGGGCGGTCAGGGCCACCTGGTTCTCCTTGTGTCCCTCTATGGTGCAGTTGGACATGGCGTTGGCCACCATGCAGAACTTACGCAGCAGGATCTCCCTGAGGAGCAGGTACACCCAAGGGTCCAGGATCTGGTTGAGCGAGGCCAGGCGGATGGCCATCAGGAAGAAGTCGCAGTCCAGGTCTCGGCCCGAGGCCAAGGGGGCGGAGGAGGAGGAGGAGGAGGAGGAGGAGGAGGAGGAGGCGGAGGAGGAGGCGGAGGAAGAGACGTCCCCCGGGACCGGCTTGCAGTGATGGGATGACATCTGGGTGGAGATCATCCTCAGCATCAGCACCTGTAATGAGAGGTCATTGATGCGGATGCTGATTGGAGAGACGTGATTGGTTTTGGTTGATGATACAGTCGTTATGCGTAGTCCAAGTGATGAGTATTTGCCCATGGTTTTGTTACGGAGTACACTGCTTGTGCATACAGCTTTTCTGTCAATGTTGGAAGATATATACAGAAAATATACACACGTATATACAGAAAAGCTGTATATACAAATATATACTGGATGGCGTGTGTGCTCATGTTGATATATCAACCTATATCATAACATGTAATTGTCCACCCTATTCATATCAAAATCCCATAATCTAGCTATCACGATATATTGATGATATCAAAAGAGTTCACAAGCCATTGGCTTTGGACTCGGGTTGCTTGCTATTACTCAGCCGCAGCCGCCGCTAGAGTCCTGTGGATAATCGGAATATCCCCAGCGGGGCTATGAAATGTTTGACGGACAATATATGACCTCATTGCATAATGAGCAGACCACCAAGCAGGGCCCGGCTAAGTGGATTCGCCCATAATGGCAAATGGCATTAGTTTATCAAAGGAAGCGCGCAGGACGACACGGTAGCCGTATTCTGCCTTTTGGCACACATGTACGATAAAAAAACTAAAACAAGCGTAAAGACGCGTGCCTGCGTGCGTCTCTCTGTGTGTATACATCGATTGCAGAAGTAAAATAAATCACAGTGATAACACCGCCAACAACAACAAAAATCCCCTCCAAAAAAACATACCAGTAAGGGAGACCAGCAAATTAGCAGGACGCACATGATCCCCAACAGTTGGATGACCGTCTCCGTGGTGAGGCGCTCCCACTGCTTAGAGGACTGGGACGTGCCAGATTTGTTCCTGCAGCGTACAACCAATCCCCGGATGGTCACTACGTTGCAGGAGAAAGTCACAAGCAGAGAGAAAATACCAAGTACCGCAAAAGTGATGGAAAAAAACATGTTGCCGGAAACATCCCGGTCCCCCGTGCTTATAAAGCACCAACTCCCCGGCCACTGCAAAGTGTATTTACCGACACCTACGATGGGCAGCAAGGCAAAGATTAAGACGAGACACCATATGATCGCCAAGGTCTGTTTGGTGATACTTGTTTTCATGTGGTTGGAGTACCAGTGCGGATTTGTGATCGCCATGGCCCTCTCAATTGCCATAACGCTCGCCATAAAAAGAGAACAAAGACCGAAAGTGGTCATACACACACCGAAAAACGCGCACAAGTTGCCGGATGAGTCGATGCGCTCCCATTTCAAGTCTGCCTGGTAAACTGATATGACGATTGGACTGGTCAAAAGCTGTCCAAAGAGGTCGGTCAACGCCAATGATCCAATACAAAGCAAAAACGACTTTTTCCTTTTATTTTCCTTCTTTTTATAAGAAAAATACACCAGGATGAGAGCGAGAGAGTTGCCCACCATGCCCGTGACCATCATAGTAATCGGAAACACCACCGACACCGATCTGCAAGAGGCACTATTTGTGCCATTGTCTCCGCGTAAATGTTTGGAGATGTTCGAGTTCAACATTTCTCCGCCAACATTTTGCCAAGCCTCGAGAGAATCACAGTTTTCGGAAGTCATCTTTTCGTTATTGTCGGGACCATCGTAAAAAGCAAAAATCCACTGCACGTGTCCGACATCCCATAATCCACTCCAGTTGCTTCAGCAAACTGCTGCGCGTGGAGGCGTTTCGGACCCTTTTAAGACTGGAGGCGGGACTGCGCCACGCGCCAGGAGCCCCCCACGGGACTCGGTTTGGTTCTGAATATTCAGCCTCATCATTAGGGCACCTAAAATCCATCGTCGTCCCAATCCAGGTATGACTCTTCAAAATGATTAAATCGATTATCATAATGTCTTATTGATCAGGAACCATACGTGTTTTGAAACAAACTTTTGGTGTGAGGGGGAAAACAACTGCAGAAATAAAAATAATAATAATAATAAAAAAAGTAAATATAAAAAAAAAACAATTTTGTAAAAATAAATAAAGAAGAAACGGCCAATGAGCCATCACTAGCTCATTGACTGCATGCCCAAAAGATCCAAACACCAATTGGTCGTCATCTGGCCATGCAGTGCTAACCGATTAATCGTTTCAGTTCAGATAAAAACATAAGTTGGACCAATTTATGTGCGCTGAAAAACAAGTTCACGAAAAGACGTGCAATTATGTGGACGTTTTTATGCAAGTCGGTCGAAATGTGGCAGGCTTAATTGATTCCTTAATGCGGCGTATACAATAAAAGCGCCATCTTTCGACTAAAACGGTAACAGCAGGGCGCGCGTAAAGAGGAAACTCAGTAATGTTCCTCCAAACACGTCTGCAGGCTATCCTCCAAACTGAGAATGGCGTGTATAATTTGTTATACATTAAAGTTTTGATGGGGGGGGGGGGGGGGGGGGGGGGGGGACACAGCATGTTTAAATTAGAATTACCCCAATTAGGAAACCTATGACGCACTGGAGTGCATGGATGAAGTAAATGCAGTCTGAGCCGAAAATGCTGAGATGGTGAGACGTTTGACTTTGTGCGTTTTTTCGTCCCATAATGCAATTGAGCCCAAATGACTTTGAGGAAAGGACACAGCGGTCAGACTGCACTGACCTCACCAAGGTGTCCTTAAGTGCATCCACGGGCATATTCTCATCCACTCAGGATCAAGAAAAACAAGACAAGTCAGTTAAATCAGCATATTTTATTTACATGTCGTTTAACATTTTAGTTACCTTTTTTTTGTTTATTTTTTTTTAAACACAAGAAAAACACCCATTAGCACATTCTATCAATGCTGCGTCATTAAATGAACTTGTTTGATGTTCTCGATGTGTATTTTCGTCGGTGATGGCAAATTGAGTTGCTTTTAACAAACAATTTAACATTTGTTGAGCTTTATTTTTCACGTATGGATGCTATCGTTTCCGCTATGGAAGAGTCCAAACCTTAAGCTTGAGAGAATGTTGCAATTAATGACACCGAGTAAACAAAAACGCCAAACAATAACTTTTACAAAGTAAAAGAAAAATACTTACCTTGAACACAAAACCGGAAGCAAAACAGACCAAAAAATAAAATAAAATAACTATTGTACTATCTTGAAAATGATCTATTTCATGACAAATTCAATTTCATATATTTTCTGCGAAAAATAAAATAAAATCGAAACCTAAAAATTGTGTTAGTTTTTTTTGCAGGCGATTCCATTAAAAACTTAAATGAGTTTTAAAAATGGACACAATCTCTTCACATTATGTTTTGTTTCTCTTACATGACCAGACACTTGCATTTAATTTGACACCTAAAGTTACACACACACACGCATGTCACAGAGCAGAATGTATGCGGTATTAAGGAGCAGCAGGTAGCATGAGATAGAACGGGGAGAGTGGCTGGGAGTCAGTCAGACGGGGGGGCGAGGTGGGAAGTTTTAATGAACTTGAACAGGAGCTGGGTGGGAATTGTAGTTTTTTTTGTATTTTTTTTGTAGTTTTATTTTTTTAATAGTTTTTTCTGGTTTCAAACACAACATGCACTTAATAACGAAGGGTCCTTTGTTTATCTCTCCCTCTCTCTCGTTTCTGTTTTTTAAAGGGTGTGTGTGTGTGTGTGTGTGGGGGGGGGGGGGGGGTGGGCATTTTAAACCGTTTTCTTTTTTGAGCTGGAGCCAGAGTGGGACGATCCGGAGGAATGTCCACGGCGTCTGGAATAACACGGAAACATCACGGGAAGAACACGGAGGTGAGCCACAGTGTGCAACAACACACACACATCTCATGCACGACAAGAACATGCATTCACCACAACAACAACAACAACAAAAACATACGAGAACAAACTTAAAAATGTCTGAACATTTTTTTCTCGAGCGCTCGCTCTTATCAGAACATACTGTAAAAAAAATGAAAATAAAAAATAAAATCAAATAAAAAAAGTGATTTCAGTGAAGTGGGGTCGCCGGTAGCGTCCGCACGGGGGGGGGGGGGAGGAGGAGGGGAGGGGGTAGGGGTGGGGGGGGGGGGGCAAACCCAAACCTTTCAGACGACTGAGTCCGAGAGCGCCTCCGCTTCCTCCCTCCGGAAGAGGACCTGGAGCGGCTGCGCTTGCGCTGGGCCTCCGGGGAGCGGCCGCGCGTGGGCGTGGAGGAGCGCGAGTGGGCGGAGCCCTTCCCGGGGGAGGAGCCCTTCCTAGAGCGGGAGCTGGATCTTTCGGGGGGGAGGGAGGGAGGGAGGGAGGGAGGGAGGGGGGGAGGGATAGAGCAGGCACGGTAGTCAGTGCGGCGAGACGCGGTGCTCGTCTAGAGGCGCACGCTGGGGGGTGGGGCTGGCATTTCGAGAACGCCGAACCCGAGTGCTTTGCGATGCGTTGCTAAAATTTTTTTTTTTTTAAATGGCCGATGTGAGGCCGGGGTGAAGTCATGACGCCGCTCGATGGCGTCGTTATTTATACACGCACGCACGCACGTACGTGTGTTATTGAATATATTTCTTGGGGTCGATGACTGCGGCCGTTAGCTTCTTTCCCTGCTCCTAGATACTATAGGATGGGTCAAATGCAGAGAACAAATTTCGTTCCCATATCTAAAAAAAAATACTGAGGATGACCAATACAGGCCGAAAGGTCCTCTCTCTCTCTCCCTCTCTCTAAATAACTTGTCACAACACTTGTCGGATCAAATCTTGCAGGCATCTAAATTTAAGGTTGAAAGTATATACACACACACACACAGTCAGGGCCTAAAAGTATCTTGGAATGGTTTCAGAACAAGACACAGTGCAGACAGTGCAGTGAGTCACACACACACACAATAGGAGGCTACAGTCAGGGGGGGGGGTTTCACTGTGAAGCCCCCCCCCCCCACCTTAGCGTAACTAGGACCAGGCTTAATCTGCGGCCTTCGGGGCCCCCGATACATCCACTCTCTCTTTGGGGGAGAGAGAGTGCATGTCACCTCATTCACCTGGAAGCAGACCTGGAGCCAGAGCCAGACCTGGAACTGGAGGAGCTCCGAGAGCGGGACCTGGAACACAAGAAGAAAAACCTTTTTCCAATATTTTCCTTTGCAAAACCACAGAGCGGGGACACTGTACTGGGCACAAGAGACCGATGCCCAGTACAGTACAGCCTCCGTAACCTGGAGCAAGGAGAGTTCAAATACAAAATGTTAATATATATGTGTATGAATATATATTAAATAACAAAACATGTCACGTCAAAGAATAGCAAATCTGAGAAACAACTGTCAAAAAAATGACTAAAAACAGGATGCATGGCTTATTGAAGAAACACATTGGCTCAACATTTTCGATAAGTCTTCGTTATTAGAGGTGCTAAAACGGTCTCAATTTTATTACAGAAAGTCACAACGGGAGCCGCATATCCGACAGGGGGGGGGGGGTCATTCGATGTATCGGACAACGCACACAGTTGGGACTACAACAAACAGGACGTGGGAGAGCACAACACCGTCAATCAACCAATCAATCAGAGAGAGCAGTTCACACACAGGAAAACAACCCCGACGGCATGTCGCGTCTCGAGCGGACCGCTAAGAGTTTGGGAGGAGGAGGAGGAGAGATCGAGAGCTGATACTGAC
Organism: Urophycis tenuis; assembly: GCA_036785325.1. NCBI lineage: Eukaryota > Metazoa > Chordata > Actinopteri > Gadiformes > Phycidae > Urophycis > Urophycis tenuis. Next base: position 2,230,629 of record JAXIVH010000003.1, on the reverse strand, counting down.
ATTTTGCCTGGCGTTACCCTTTACCTGGACCTCGACCGAGAGCTGGAGCTGGACGACCGCGAGGAGGAGCGCGACCGCGAGGAGGAGGAGGCGGCGGGGCTGGCCCGCTCCTCCTTCTCCTTCTCCCCTGTGCCTTCCTTCGCCTCCCGCTCGCCCTCCTTCTTCTTCTCCTCCTCCTCCTCCCCCTCCCTGGCCTCGTCTTCGCTGGCGTCCAGGTCGTACTTGGACAGGTCTCCATCTTCGTCCTCCTCGTCATCGTCATCGTCGTCCTGGGGGGAGCGGTCACATGACCGGTCACATGACACGCGTTAGGGATCGATCAAATTCAAAGCGCGGGCGCAGACGGGGTTTAGCTGTTCCCCATACAGGGGGGGGGGGGGGGGGGGGGCTAACTTACATCCAGCTTGTATTTGGAGAGGTCTCCTTCCTCCTCCTCCTCATCATCGTCTTCCTCCTCCACGACCTTCACGGGAGGCTTCTTCTCCGGCTCTTTGGACGGCGCGCTGCCCGGCTTGCCCCGGTACTTTTTCTTTTTCCTGCCAAACTGTTGGCAGGGCAGAGAGACACCGAACCGTCACCATGACGTGAGACATGCCACAGACGCGCTCGGAAACATATGCACAGCAACGCCTCGTACAACACATTTCATCGATTAAAAGTCACGGGACTCCTCAGTGGTGCACCTCGCACTAATTACTTTTGCACTTTACAACTAATAGCAAACATAAAAAAAAACACACAGACTTTGTTCTCTGGTTCCTACAACTCATCAGCATTCGGTCCTGTTGTATATTTTCAGAAACTTGTGCGGCAGCCAAATCATGCTTGTAAGCTACTCTCCACTTTGTTGTTGCCGGCCAAGATTGCTCTGCGCCTCACGTCGTCGTTTTGTATTTATAAAAAAAAAAAAAAAAGGGAAGCGAGTCACCAGGATGTAAATGTAATGACCTCATCGTATTCGCCGTCAGATTCTTCTCTCTCGATGTACTCCACGTTCTCCCGCTCATTGAAGCCTCCGCCGTAGCCTGTCAGCAGAACACGACGGATGAGTGAGTTTGAACACACGAGATGAACCGCAGGTTTGGTCGGTTGGGTTCAACATAGCAGTTGAAATGCTTGAAACTTGTTCTGGTTTGACTGTATTAGCAGCAATTAAATGTTTCACCTTCTTATGACAAATGTACTCTTTGCAAGTGACTTTGGATTGAAAGCGTCTGCTTAGATGCCCTACATGTTGCGTTCTCACCTGTTCTCTCCTCAAGCTTGGCATACTTGGGCGTGTTGCACATGTTGCACTCGGACCGCCTGGCCCAGTTCACGTTGCCACACCTTCAAACAACAGTAAATCAGCTGCGGATCAGCCACGCGAAACGCAATGTTATGTGTTGGAACCTGCTACTTTCTAATGCGATTTTCATTGCGTCACGTACGTTTTGCACTGCCAATCGTTTGCGCTGAAGAGACCTCTACTCTTCTCGGCGAGGGTTTTCCCAATCTCGGTGCCTCCTGCTTTCATCATCTTTGCCTCTGTGGTTTTCTCTGCAGGAATGGAAACATGACGCCGACATGTATAGCATGCCTACATTATGCAAAGTATATCATGGAGGCTTAAGAGCAGAACTTACCTCCCCCACATCGATTACAACTTGTTCTCCTTGCGAAATTCACGTTTCCACATCTACAGAAACAGAAAACACCATCATTTGGATAAACATATGAAATAAAACACACGGCAACTAGACCAAGTTCGCGTGGCATTAGATCTATTACAGGAGTCACAATAGCTTTATAATCTATAACTTGTAACAGACACCATCGTCTGTTACTGATTGTGTATTTACAGTCACAGTGTCCATCGGCAGTACCAGATCGCCTCTTCTTCTGGATTGATTCGTCATTTAATGTCAAAAGCAAAAGCAAAAGCTGCCCAGCACACTGTCGGCTACTTGCAGACATGCTAGCTGGCTAATTACATGTCTACAGCTAACTAAGAGAATATATCGGTTTCTGCAAAGGCCGGAAATGTGTAGCGGTGAATTGTTTCTTATCGTAGTTTTAAAGTTAACGTTAATTAGGAGTTAATGATTCGCTGTCGGCGGTGCACGGAGAGACGCTAACCGCTCGGAACTTCAGAGGCCTAGCGCCACGTTAGCCACATGCTAGCTTCCAACACGTCCAGCAAATTCACTAAACGCCCACCGCATAATATAACGCCCCACCCGCCGAGAACCTCAACAATCCACGTACAATCCACACGCAAACTTACTTTTTATCGGGGCAAATCCAGTCCCCGTCGCTAACCCGAAAGCTCTTTGTTCCCGACGTCGACATGTTGGTGTCTGTACTACTAGCTGCTTCGCTAGCTAGCGGCTCTGCTGCGCTGCCGAAAAGTTCAGCGACTGAAGCCGACAGCGCCGGTAGGACAGCCTCCTCGTTTACTGATGGACATCACTAGAGGGAGCCCAGCCTCCTCCTTTAATCTCAATGATGGACATCACTAGAGTGAGGGCAGACACCTCTTTTAGTGATGGACATCACTAGATTGAGGACAGACACCTCCTTTAGTGATGGACATCGCTAGAGTGAGGACAGTCTCGTCCTTTAGTGATGGACATCACTAGAGTGAGGGCAGACACCTCCTTTAGTGATGGACATCACTATATTGAGGACAGCCACCTCCTTTAGTGATGGACATCACTAGAGGGGGGACAGACACCTCCTTTAGTGATGGACATTGCTAGAGTGAGGACAGCCACCTCCTTTAGTGATGGACATCGCTAGAGTGAGGACAGCCACCTCCTTTAGTGATGGACATCACTAGAGTGAGGACAGTCTCGTCCTTTAGTGATGGACATCACTAGAGTGAGGACAGCCACCTCCTTTAGTGATGGACATCACTAGAGTGAGGACAGTCTCGTCCTTTAGTGATGGACATCGCTAGAGGGGGGACAGCATCACTAGAGGTAAAGGGATACATGAATGCAACATTGTGTTCTGGTCGTTATTATATTTCAGATAGTATGTAGACCTATTTATAGATGGATGGATAGAAAGTTGTGTTATTGTTGTACAGGCCTCGATAGATAGATATGAGGTGATATGAGGTGTTTTTGTATTCATATATTTAATTGGCTATGCGTTTACATTACACTAAGCTTTATTTTTAGGCTTTAATAACGCGTCTCTGTTCTGGCCGCCTACCGTATTTCGTAAAACCACTAGTGGCCACTAGATGACAGTTGATGTCAACCAAATTTTCATTGGAGTAATTTTCTTAAATAACTACCGACCGTGTCTTGGCCATCTAAATAATGATCAAACACATTGTTCTGCGTTAGATTTCTGTGCCAGAGGCACATCTTTTACCGGACTAAATGATGGTGTTTTTAAACAATGTGTTACATTTCCTTCATCCGAGTGTATCAGGATTTTGTTCAGGTTCCATCACTTGGATAGGGATCTCACTGGGACTATAACGAGAGTTAAAAATAGCGAAATTTATTTTTCATTTTCTCATCAGAGGAAACATTTGATCAAAGGTTTGTCCAGTGTCTTCTAAAAACTACCAAACAGGCTAAGCCTCTTAACATATCAAACACCCGACTTCAACTTCAGAAAGCTCTTAATTAATCTTAAGATAATTTATTGCAGGCTATTAAGTATTAACAATTCAAGTTACAATGGGAAAGAATAGAGAGAGGCTAGGATGTTCCCGGCTCCCCACTGAAAGGTACTCTTTTGATCAAAAGAAAGCTCTCATCCATCCCTCCTGTATTCAGAAGGCGGATACTTGTGAGGATGAATGATGGGGAGGCCTGTGTTGTGTTTCAAGCAGTGGGAGCCAGTAGATATATGGCCCTAGGGCAGGTGTCTTCTCCGTGTAAGGGGTGTGTTGAATCAGCAAGGATTTTACCCGTCTCATGGCTGCAGCGTGGCGTTCTCAGAGCTTTGTGATATTAACGGAAATCAAGACTGTGCTGTTTTGCTGACGACGGGTTTTTTATATTCGGTCGGAGTTGTTGACTCTGTGTCTGATGTCAGGTTGAGCTTCACCCTAGTTGTCTGTCTGCTACAGATAAGTGGATGCTGCCTTTGTGAATTTCAAAACAAGAGTCCCTGCTATAGGCTTCTGCTGTGGGTGTGTCAGGGTATGTTTATGCATTCCGGGTGGGTTTATAGTCGATCAGAGTCCGATTCTGTGTCATTGCCGTGAACGGTCACTGGAGAGAGCTGTTGTTTTCTGGATGTGAGGACTATGAGTCCATGACCATATCATTTTTTGTTACTGGCATTGAGTACGAGGGAGTTGTCTTCACACTACAGTGTAAAAGGTGTGAATTGCAGATTCATATGTGGCTTTCTGTGTTGAAGATCCTGCCAATCAATGTGTGAGTGTGAGTGTGTGTGTGTGTGTGTGTGTGTGTGTGTGTGTGTGTGTGTGTGTGTGTGTGTGTGTGTGTGTGTGTGTGTGTGTGTTTGTGTGTGTGTGTGTGTGTGTTTGTGTGTGTGTGTGTGTGTGTGTGTGTGTATGTATGTGTGTGCGCGCGCTGTGTGTTTTTGTGTGTATTTGTTGCCGTGGGTGTGTGCATGTGTGATAATAGTTGCTCAACAATAGCCAAAGTCTAAGAGCAAGAGACTTGCATTATAACCTTTTCGTTGTTTCACTGTTAAATCGCTACACGCTTTGTTTGGTTGAGGAATATAATATAATGTTGTTACAAATGTGATCCTTAGATGCTGTATTATATCCACCATGCCCTCAAATAACTGTGCTGTACAATATGAG
>JAXIVH010000003.1:2199322-2225643 GCA_036785325.1 Urophycis tenuis | reverse complement strand
GTGTCCCCAGGGAAATAGCTAATGCAATTCTTGGAAAACAAAATAAAAGAAAATGTCTAAATCAAAGATAAAGACTGTAATCCAATGGACCTTGCAAACAAACAGAGTTTCCTAGCAATCTAATAAAACATATATAGCAGTTGATAGTAATTGGATTATTGTTATTATTTTGTCTTGCGTTCCGTGCAATAGTAGTATGCAATAGCAAAAGTAAGGACATCTGCCAAAGATATAGCCCACTTTAGGCTGGAATCTCAGAAACAACCACCGACAACAAGCCTGCAGCAAACATTTCTTTACCACGTATGAGCCAGACTGACCAGATGCTATAGGATAATGTTTATGTGAGTATAATTTAGGCCTCAATTTCCAGTCTCTCCGGTGCTGTTGAAGAGACGGAGAGCAGGACGAACAGCTGGATGGACCGATAGATGGTTCCATGCAAACAGAAGTAAGTGAGCTATACCAACAAGTAACACATTGGGTCAGACTATAGGGTCAGACCGACACCGTGGGCAAAAGCATTGCATTGTCGGAATGATAAGCAACAGATTGTTCTTTACTGCTGAGCTGAAGTCTGTCCTGCTTCATGGGCATTCTGGTTGGCTGAGAGTCTTGATGTTGCTGTCTTTGTTCAGCACCCTGCTGGCACCCATGTGACTCTGGAAGTCTCCGTGCATCTCTGAAGGCATCTTAGAAGCTCCATGTGTGTATGTGTCTTTTAACAGGAATGTGTGATGCATTTTTTTTTTGGGTGTAATTAGTGATTTATGAATGTAGTTCTGAGGCTTAATAAGAAATACCTTCATCTCCAGAAGCAGAGGTTAGGTGGCGGTTAACAAAACGAAGACGAGTTCAAATCAAAAAAGTGAGCCCAATTCGGAGAGTATGCATAAGGCTGCTTCATTTTCACACGTCAATTCATATTCAATTCGTATTTGTACAGCCCAACTTGCACATTGCTGTCTTACAAGTAGCACAGAAAAAAGCCTTTAGTATCTAACCAGCCCATTGTCAGGAATTGTAAGGCCCTTTAATAGACTTCATTATCACAACCTTTTTATTTAAATTCTCATAAAATGAATGCAACGCTCACAGCAGTGGCTTCATTACTGGTCGCGGCGGGAAAAAAATAAAAGACTCCTTTCTGCGACCAAATACCAGGCAATTGTTGAGACATTCCGGGCTCCTTGATAGTGGCGGAGAAATGCTGTCTTATCGCTTCACCTCACCTTGGAACAGGGAAGAGAAACCGGCGGCGCGCCGCACAACGCTGAACCCTGGCTCTTCAGCGCCACGAGAAAGAAAAGGGCCTGGGCGAAAAAGGGCAAAACAAACAAGAGCTCGCTTTGTGCATTAGTGTGATTAATTCTGTTCGGCGCACGAAATTAGTACCATTTTATTTATTTATTTTTTTCCGTTTTTTTTTTTTTTTTCTTTAAGGGAGTGAAAACGCTTCATGTCAACGCCATCATGGCGGCTTATGTTTTACGGCCCGTGTGGTGGAGCCCATGGGTTAAACCGCCAACGTGTCAGATGCCATTGCGTGAGCGTGTGTGTGTGTGTGTGTGTGTGATTCCAGGATATTTATCACCGATTGCACCCTGGAGGGCCTTCAGCACAACTTGTCGAGTGATCATTTGCAAAGGCTCACCGACATCCCCCGGGATTCCTCAGTCAACATCGAATTCTTCGACAACGTAGTTCATTTTTTTTCTCTGCCCCCCCCTCCCCCCCACCCCCCCCTGCCGATTTAACGCGGTGACATTGTATTTCCCTTCAACCGATTCCTGTTCATTAGATGTGTGCCAAAGAGGGAGAGCAGTCACATCGCTGGCTCGCACGCATGGATGTTTACAAAATACCTCCGCCATACCAACGTTCACACAAATCCTTGTGACTCAGTCGTCAGAATCCATGTTTTCCCCCGTTGTTGTTTTTTTTTTTTTTTTTTACAGGGCGGGCGCTTTCTATTCAGGATGCGCCACCCAGGCGATAGTGAATATAAAGCAGTCGAAGAACTCTGGCACCAAACAATGCATACCCTGGATGCTACACCAGAGATGCACCACTTTCACATACAGGTATCTGTCTGGTCTCTACGACTCCCACATGACTTGTAGAACATCATGGATGCTCTAACAAGGAACATCTCTCCTGGTTCTAGGGATAGCCTAAATGAGCTAACGCACAAGCTGTAGGCACTTGAGTACCAGTCCCTAATAGAGAAGCATCGGCCATTAGAGGAGACGGGCGGGCGAAACTTCCGCGGAGGCCTTCATCTTGAAAAACCAAATAGCCACCATAATGGAACAACAACAATAGCAGAAAGCCAATGGCCACTGTCGAGAAAAATAAGGACATAGCATGTTCAAATAATTTCGGTGCACTGTAATGGGACAGAAAAAACACTGCAATTTCTGGCCATTTTCTGAAATGGCACATGGTAAGCAAGAGTGCAGTGCACACAGCTAATAACAGTCCCCTTCGCTGCCTTTTGCTTTTAGGGGGATTTTTTTAGAAGCCGGAGAATTCCGGAGTTAGAAGTTCCATTTGGTCAACGGAAGCCTTTTCGGAATCATTAGAGAGCTCCTCAGATTTATTTTTATCTGCGTGGTATTTTTTTGGTCCATTAAGGCAGATTGCCTTTCATGGTGGTCGTTCCCTGGGCCTTGAACACAGCAAGTTTGTACAGAGTGCCAGAACATTGTGTGTGTGTGTGAGCGTGTTCACCTGTGTGTCTTTGTACCTGTACGTGTGTGTTTGTTAGAGGTGTATGGGTTGATTAGAGGTGTATGTGTGTGTGTGTGTTTGTTTGTTTGTGTGTGTATGTATGTCTGCATGCGCATAAATGTGTGCGCTTTAGAGGTGTGTGTGTCTGTCTGTCTTTTACTGATATGTGTGTGTGTGTGTGTGTGTATGCGTTTCTGTTCGATGTGTGTGTGTCTTTCAGGTGTATACATTTGTGTGTGTGTGTGTATGTCTGTGTGTGTGTGTGTGTTTGTGTGTGTCTTTCAGGTGTATACGTGTGTGTGTGTGTGTGTGTGTGTGTATGTGTGTCTGTTAGAGTGTGTGTGTGTCTGTAGGAGGTGTGTGTATGTGTGTGTGTGTGAGAGAGAGAGAGAGAGAGAGAGAGAGAGAGAGAGAGAGAGAGAGAGATGCATGCTCAATGCAATAGGAGCCCTTGCCATACTCCTTTTGGCAAATTTGACAAGTGAGGATACTGAGAGTGGAAGACAGGTGCATGGAGGCTCACCACAGCTTACACAGATACACACCCAAATATGTTTGGTGAAAGCACAAAGCAATTCACAAACAGCCTACATCTAGGTTGTGCTTAATTGCTGAGCTCCCCGTGGCCACAACGAGTAGGCCTACGTCGTCTCCCAACCGTTAATTTATTGAATGGGTTTTCTTTAAAAAAACCCCCTCAATTTAAACTCAATGCACGATAAAAAATGACATTGGTAATTAGACCCAAATTATATTCAGACCACCTGCCACCCCGAGACACTGATGAAGTCCACTCCATCAGCTTTTTTTTTTTTTTTAAACCAGCCCCTGCAATCATGTCCTATTGAAAAACCGAAAATGTATTTTCAAAAAAAAAAAAAAAAACCCACCAAAAAACCGAACCCGATGCCAGGCTACTTTGTGAAAGACAAGCTCATACAAGCACATTAAGCGCTGCCACCGAGCCACACAGAACACACTCCCACTGTTTTAGTTTCTGGTTCTTCTCTCAAAGCCCTCTCAAACCCCAGGCACTCATGGGCAAATGCAGTGTGCACGAGGCCAGATAGGGCCAGTAGTGACCAGAAGGGATTCCTCAACGGAAAAAAAAAAAAAAACAACAACTTGAATTTCGAGTGCTTTGCTGGATGGATTCATTAGGCTTTTTTTGTATGAAGACAAATTACACTTTAGCTGTCTATATAATCCAGACACTACTACCTGGGTTTGGACACAAAGTCCTACCTGTCTGTACATGTTTCAATTTGTAGACCTAGCAGGCTGAACTGTCAGTGGTGCACTGTGGCTGTCTTGTCCATATTCTGTCATTCATTCAGTCATTGAATGAATGACAGAATATGTCCATATTCAGTCATTCATATCCCTGTGCGTGTGTGTGCGTGCGTGCGTGCGTGCGTGCTTGTATGTGTCTGTGTGTGTGTGTAGGTGGAGACTATCGCGACATTAAACACCCCCCCCCCCCCCCCCCCCCCCCCCCGATTCCCTTTAATGCTCAGGAACCTTGATGAACTGTGCGGTTGCCATGGCAACGACTTTTTTTTCGCAGGCGGGCGGGTCGCCGCGGCCCCCGGTCCGCCGAGATGACTGCCGGGAGCCCCAGACTCGACGTGGAGACTCAGCAACACCGGAACCGTAGCCGTGAGAGGGGCTCCGCACCCCCCCTAGCCCTGTATCCCCGCTCTCTGTCTCCGTTGTTAGTGAAAGATGCACATGTCAACAACACGAAAACACGACGCTTCCATGCAAATGCTCGTGATTTGCATCCAGCGTTGTGAGAACAGTGGTGCTGCGATGTGAGCTTTTTCTTTTTTTTTTTTTTTTTTTTTTCTTTTTCGCATCTCAAAAACAATTCGAGATGCGCGTAAATCCGTCTGTGATGAGACGTTTTGTAGACTTCAACACATGCTGATGTAGGCCTTTTTTTAATATGACTCCATTGCATGTCATTCGTGTCATGAAACGAGGTGGCAAGAGATACACACCGATGATCGCAGAATGACATCAAATTGTCATAAGAATTGGCCTAAAAATAGATTAACAGCTCCCGTTGAAAAAGTTTACTTTGCCGCTGCTGCGCTCAACAACGCCCCCTGCTGGCAACGAGGCGCCTCGACAAATAAATGATCATTTTATTTCACGACGAAAAGAAAAAAAAAAAACACGCCTAGCAGATGGGATGGGGAACTGTTAAGCAACAGAGAATAGTAAACAAATAGTAGGCCTACAATAGGAATGTATATTTGCGAGTGTGTTGTTAACAGGGTACAACAAAGCAACATGACCATGCTTTCATGTTTTCTCCCTCCACTGTCAATATTTACTCATTTAGTTGTGAAATGAGAGCCGCATATCAGACTCTGTTTCAATGCTCTTTTGGAAAGGCTTCTTTGTGTGTACTCCTCAGAGTGCAATGACTTGCAATAATCAAATCACTGCAAGAACCACGGACTAACTCATAAACGCCTCCTGACAGCGCCAAGGCTGGGGTTGTTGCTAGGTGTTGTAATATAACCCATATCTCAGGTCCTGGGACTCTACAGAAAGGGATGTCAGCTTGCGGCTGTGTGATGTGTGTGTGTGTGTGTGTGGTGTGTGTGTGTGGTGTGTGTGTGTGTGTGTGTGTGTGTGTGTGTGTGTGTGTGTGTGTGTCTTGAGCAACGAGAGTCCTCTGTACGCTGCGAGTCTGTACTTACTTTGGGTTTTATTTGTAGGCATGAAGCCATAATCATGTAAACACGATGACTCATTCAGGGAACTCTGCCACCCTTTGATATTCGACTTTGTACTTATTATCTTTAAAGAGCACGCACGCGCACGCACGCACACACACACACACACACACACACACACACACACACACACACACACATAGACACAGACAGACACGCACGCACACACACACACACACACAAACACATACACACACACACACACACACACACACACACACACACACACACACACACACACACACACACACACACAACACAGACACACACGCACGCACACACACACACACACACACACACACACACACACACACACACACACACACACACACACTAAAACGGACATTGGCAGGCTCTGTTGCATGCAGCAATCATTTTAAGTGGGTCTGACCTTTACCGTGGTTGGTTCTGGATTACGTTCATGTTCACTTCATCATGTTAGTAAATCATGAGAATATCGTTTCCCACGTGTCCGGTATTTGTTTCAAATGCCCTTCTCTTTTGTTTTAATTGAACGGGTGTCCTTAAGATCATGTTCTCCATGATATGATCACGTCGGCATGTGTTGTGGAACACATCTCAACATTGGATTAACACTGCCATCTAGTGTACAACACGGTATATAACACCTGTAGTACACGGAGCTGGAGTTAGACGAGGCTTTCATCCAAAGCGACGTCCAGTAAATTAAAATGCATGTTGAAGGCATCTTGCTTAAGGACGACTAAAGGTTAGGGTGCATGGCATGGGATCAAACCCAGTGCTTGACTGGTTCCGGCCCCTGAATCCCTGCCCACTTAAAAAAAAAAAAAAAAAAGGATGCTGACGATTAGTTCGTTTTGGCTGGAAGTCAAAAAGCCTTATCCATCACTGCGCTCTCCCGAAATGTTAGTGAGCCTTTGTTTTCACCATATTATCTCACAGAGGTTGACCAATGTTTTCAGATGAATCATCAAACCCCATCCAAATGGCCAGCCAACTCCCCGGAGAGGCTAATTCGACCCCGTGCCATGTCAGAAGGAACTGATCGGAGATCTGGTCACAGCAATGATCGCGGAACATTAGGGGAGACATTTCGGCGGCCACATTTGCATGTACCATCATAGCGATGATGGAGATCAGGTGGCTGATGACATTGCGCGTGTTCAACAAGCTGTGTCACAATCAGAGAGTTGAATCAAATACGGAATAAAACAGAGAGAGAGAGGGCAACGCCCCGTCAAACGGTACGAATTGGCTCATTTTAATAATGCATTTGGCGAGTTCGCCTGCTGTGGTGACGTGATGTCACCTGAAGGTTAGCGCGGCCTCAGTCACTCTCCGCAAAGTGATGTCATTCTTGACACATAGGAGGTCCTGTAACACACACACACACACACACACACACGCACGCACGCACGCACGCACGCACGCACGCAAACACACGCACGCACGCACACACACACACACACACACACACACACACACACACACACACACACACACACACACACACACAGTGCTAATTATCTTGTCCAAAAGGCACTTAGGCGGCCTACTGGCTATTACAGATGTAAAATGGCTCACCATGGTGTGCTCATTCCGTTTTCTTTGGTTTTAAATGACCGAAATGTCCCCCCACCCCCCCTCTCTCTCTCTCTCTCTCTCTCTCTCTCTCTCTCTCTCTCTCTATCTCTCTCTCTCTCTCTCTCTCTCTCTCTCTCTCTCTCTCTCTCTCTCTCTCTCTCTCTCTCTCTCTCTCTCTCGCTCATTCATTCAGCTGAGCACCATCTGGTGAGATCATCGTGGGTAAGAGAAACAGAGGCCGAGGTAGTTATCACACCACTCGTTAGTTACCGCGAGGTCATTACATTCGCTTTGACGCGAAAGGTTCCAAATGAACATTTGGCACCCGGCGCAGCGATTTGAGTGCGGAAATGGTCTTCATGTTCATTACATAACACTCAAAATCATCATACAAATAAGCTATATTGCCTGTGTGTTCAGAAAACCACGCGGTGAAAGCGGGTTTTGGAGTAAATGGACGCGCCCCCCCCCGGTCGCACGCACGCACGACGGTGAAGTGAGAGGTTGCGGTGACATTAGACCACCAAGGTGGTTCGATAGTCCCGGTCGGAGCGGGGAGGGGGTCACGTTAAACGACACGCAAACAAAACTAAACAAACTGGGTCAGGTGACCCCGACCATGTAAATACAACTCGCGTTCACACGGAGGCAGTTCAAACAATACAGGACAGCCCCCCAACTTTTTTTTTATTATTTTTTGGTCTTCACAATCCATGAACACACATAGCCTTGACTAGCCCTCCCTGATTAGCGTGCGTGCGTGTTTACCATGCCGGGGGAAAAGCAAACAAATGAAAAACAAAAAAACCCAGCGAGAGAGGAGGGAGGCCTTGGCTTTGGATTCTACTCATTACCTGCTTAAATGGCTGCAAACAGGAAGCAGCTGTCAGCACGCCGTGCGAGCTCTCGTGCGTCTCCCACGCCCCACGCCACCTTCCCAGCTCCTCGCCGCCTTGGGGGGTTGTGAGGATAAGCCAGGCCACCGCACGGACCCCCTCACATCTCGTCCCCCCCTGGATGGGGGAAACCCATTCTATTACTGCTAATATACGCAGTAGTAGGAGGAGTCGTGTCGTTTGGAATATTGCTATTTTATTCATTCAGAAGACCTCCACGTTCTCTGCTTAACCCATTGATCGGTGACCTCTGAAAACAAATTCTCACCCGGTTGTTCATGTTAATTAAGAGGAGGGTGTTACTGCTCTCTGCCATGCAACTTTTGCTTTTATTGCCTGGTATGGGGGCATTAGTCTTAGGGACAAAAATAACCTCAGCCACATTGTGAAGGTGGCTGGTAAAATTATTGGTTGTCCACAGGTCTCCTTGACAAATATCTATGAGAAACAAGTCATGCGGAAGGCAAATACTCTATTAGACTGTGTAAACCATCCCCTCCACTGCTTATTTGAGGTCCTTCCCTCTGGCCGGAGATTCAGAGTTCCTGGTTTTAAGTCCAATAGGACAAAGAACTCATTCATCCCAAGTGCAATACGGTTGCTAAATTTGCACAATTCTTTGTACCCATTAGAGGAGTATCAGTTAAACAGTGTTTTTTTAACTATTGCAGTTGGTGTTATTTATTATGTGTGTATGTGTTTGTCTATCTGTTGTGTTCTTGTATGTACACCTGGCTGCGAGTGAAGTTTCCCCACGGGGACAATAAACTTAAACTAACTAACTAACTAACTAACTCTCCAGACCCAGCCCTTCTAATAGTTATTGTGGACAGACGGTTGGTCGGAGACGTCTCTGGGACAGTAAACGGCTTGCGGTTCTTGTCTCTCTCTCTCTGCTGTTAACAAGCCCATGGAGAGCAGCGTCTTTGTGAACAAGGCTCTGAATCACTACTGCTCACTACTGTGGCAGGCAAAGAAGCTGGAGGCGGCATAGTGACCCGCGATATGAGTGACCCACGATATGAGTGACCCGTGGTATGGGTGACCCACGATATGAGTGGCCCGCGATATTAGTGACCCCCGATATTAGTGACCCACGATATGAGTGGCCCACGATATGAGTGACCTGCAATATTAGTGACCCACGATATGAGTGGCCCGCGATATGAGTGACCTGCAATATGAGTGACCCGCGATATTAGTGACCCACGATATGAGTGGCAAGCAATATGAGTGACTCGCGGTATTAATGAACCACAATATTGGTGACCCGCGATATTAGTGACCTGCGATATTAATGAACCGCAATATCAGTACCCGCAAAATTGATTTTCCACAATATTAGTGACCCGCAAAATTGATTTTCCACAATATTAGTGACCCGCAAAATTGATTTTCCACAATATTAGTGACCCGCAAAATTGATTTTCCACAATATTAGTGACACGCGATATTGGTGACCCGCTGTATTAGTGACCCGCGATATGAGTGACCCGCGATATTATTGACTCGCGATATGAGTGGCCCGCGATATGAGTGACCAGCGATATGAGTGGCCCGCGATATGAGTGGCCCGCGATATGAGTGACCCGCGATATGAGTGACCCACGATATGAGTTACCCACGATATTAGCGACCCGCGATATGAGTGACCCACGATATTAGTGACCCGCGATATTAGCGACCCATGATATGAGTGACCCACGATATGAGTGACCCGTGATATCAGCGACCCACAATATGGGTGACCCGCGATATGAGTGACCCGCGATATTGGTGACCCGCTGTATTAGTGACCCGCGATATGAGTGACCCACGATATCAGTCTCTCAGTGTTTCGCAGAACCGAGAAGGAACACAAACCAAGCGACTGCTGCGGCACTGCATTTTAATTTCAGCAAAATCAAAAATTTCCATGAAAAATCAAGAAGGTGAGATTGCGTGGTGCTGGACTCTGCACCTATTTACAAACAGGGATGGATGGGTGACGCATTCTTCGGGGATCTTGGGGTTCGATTAGCCAGCAGTAAATGGTTGCAGTGTGGCGCTGGAGACAGAGGAGGTCAGACGGTCGCCGGGGTTCTTGTCATTCTGCAACACACAGACGTGGAAGGACTCAGACAACACGCCAGGAACTGCTGAGACAATGCAGGCATGGGTCTGGAGGCAAATTAACATCGCATCCACATACGGCTATCGGAATACACGCACACACACACACGCGCACGAGCACACACACACACACACGCACGAGCACACACACACACACACACACACACACACACACACACACACGTCGAAACAATTTTAATTGTACCACATATACAAACATGCATCTCTGCTTGCACTCAACTCAGCACTGCATTAACACAACACTGCATTAACACACATGCACACACACACACACACACACACACATGCACACACACACAAACCACTTGCAGTCTGAACCATTTTAATTAAGATTCTAATTGAATTAAGATGAAGCGGGCGGGTGCCGGAGCTCACGTCTTCCTATGCGTGGCTCAGTGTTGTGTTGCTGGCATGCAGCTCGGCGCCCTGGAAGTCTGCCACCGGGAAGGGAACGGAGATGGCCTGCCGGTACACCGTGTACTACATCCCCAAAAAAACACAAAGCACAGGAGCCACAAGGCACCAGTGAAGACCACTGGGCGTGCATCAGGGCACCCCCCCCCCCCTCTCTATGGTGTTAGGGTTGGGCGGTAATACGGTAATAAGGTATCCCGCGGTACCTAAAAATAGCAACGGTATCAGTTTCATTACCGTCATTAAAAAAATCTGCTGCGCATATAGGCCAGAGACACTTATAAAGGTGGAGACACATCACTTAAAAAGTCCTCCCATAGAAATGTATTGCGGCCGTTCGTAACGCAAAGATGGCGGAGTTGAGAAACTGGAAGTCCTGCCTTGCAGTAAAAATAGCCAATCGCATTGTTGAACGCTGTATGACTGACGGTTAGCCTTTTGTTTACTATCTCCGTCACTATGGTGATAGCCATGCCGCGAATGTTTGCGCAGGCGTACTGAGAAATTGCCGTGTTAAATAATGTCTTTTTTAGCTTTATTTGAGCAATCTACGGGCAATGTACATGTTTTGTTGTTATTTTTTCAATATTCTGAGGCGCATGTAATGCTTGCTATTCTGTTTCTGACCGGTATAAGCACAAGCCGACATTTTCGCGACTCCGTCTGAGCCCTACTAAGTGATTTTTAATTAGTCACGGTAATACGTATACCCCGGTAAAATGTGGAGAAGGTTTAACGGTATCAAAATTTGGATACCGCCCAACCCTATGTGGTGTTTCGGGAGGGGCGGGGCTTCCCGGCCCCGTACCTTGGGAAACTTCACGCTGAGGTCGATGCTGTCGGCCGTGGTCGCCACCACCGCCGCGCTCAGCTCCTGCTTGGCGTTGGCGTGGTGCTCCTCCTTGAAGGCCAGCAGCAGGGCCACGCCCGGAACGTACCTGTCGATGCTGGGGCGAAGAAGGTTAGCCTGCGCCTCAGCACATCGCGTCGAGCTGCGTGTGAGCACATCCTTGTCGGGTTATCATGTAAGCACATCCTGTCAGGGCCGCGCGTGAGCACAGCCTGTCGGGCTACATGTGAGCACATCCCGTTGGGCTACATGTGAGCACATCCTGTCGGACTATATGTGAGCACATCCCGTCGGGTTACATGTGAGCACATCCTTTTGGGCTAGATGTGAGCACATCCCGTCAGGGCCGCGTGTGAGCACATCCCATCGGGTTACATGTGAGCACATCCCATCGGGTTACATGTGAGCACATCCCGTCAGGGCCCCACGTAATCACATCCTGTCAGGCCGCACATGAGCACATCCTGTCGGGCTACATGTGAGCACATCCCGTTGGGCCGCACGTGAGCACATCCCGTCGAGTCACATCCTGCACATCCTGTCGGGCCGCCAGCTGACGCCTGACAGGGCGCCGTGCCGCCATTCCACTGAGTCACGGAGCAGGCTGGGGCGGCATGTAGCTCAGTGGGTAGAGCGGGTGGTTAGTGGTCGTCCACTAACCGTAGGGTTGGGGGTTCGATCCCTGTGATCCCCACTCCCAAAACTGTCTACATGTTGAAGTGTCCTTGAGCAAGACACTGAACCCTGAACCCCAACTTGCTCCCCGGGCGCTGATCATAGCAGCCCACTGCTCCTATGTACAATAGGATGGGTCAAATGCAGAGAACAAATTTCGTTCCCATGTCACATGGGAATGACAAATAAAGACCACAAGGTCCCAATAATTATTATATTATAATTATTATTATAGATGCTTCCCAAGTCATTCTCCGTGCGCCTCGCATCCCGGGAACGCCGACAGTGCGTACGCACTGTCAACAATGAGGATGCGAGCCCCCCAATGTTTCAATATTCCCCCCCCCCCCCCGGTGTGGATGCAATTCAGCCGTTGCCGTGGTTGCGGTGTCGCCACGTTGTTCGTTTGTACCGTTGCGTTTCATCGCCGCGTCGGCTTGACTCTCAGGCAGCGGTCGTGATAGATAACCCCACCGCCTTTGTGACTGCTAACCGGCCGCCGGAGGGGCCGCGCCCCCGCGTGCTTGAGAACGAGGAGCCCGAGCCGAGCGCGGTGCTGAGACGGTTACCACGGCTACCGACCAGACGTGCGCTGGAGTCAGAAACACGCCAGCACAGCGGAGGGCGATTCGGCTCTCAAAAGTCAAACGCCTTCAGTCGCGTCACGTCGTTAGGGGGTCCAGCAGGACCAATGGGGGTCGCGTGGTCCGAACTACCCGCGCTGTAGTGAGCGTGTGACACCCCCCCCCCCCCCAAGACCCCAGTCCTCGGGTTCCTCCACTGATACGCCACGAGCCCTCCGTGTCCCCCCACCCCCCCACCCTCCAGGCCTGGGCCAGCAGACCCCAGCGCTCCTCACCTCTTGCCCATCTCGACCATGTACTCCGGGACCCGGGCCCAGTGCAGCTTGGCCTTCAGCGTGGGCCTGGCGCCGGGCAGGCGGGCTGTGTCCACCTTCAGGGACACCGCGTAGGACTGGCATTCAGCCCCCCACCTCACGTGGGCCTACTCCCCCGCACACACACACACACACACACACACACACACAAGCACACACACATTCACACGCAACAGAGAGATTACTATAAGACAAGACACCATGTACCTGACTGTAGCTACTCACACGCCTATCAACACAAACATCTTGTTGGTTTTCACACACAAGCCCTCACAGACACACAGTGACTCATGCTGTATCTGTGCCCATGTCAGGTTATTTGTGTGCTAATCTGTTGCTGACTTGAAGGATCAAAACCTAAATGACACTGACACACACACACACACACCCACACACACACACACACACACACACACCGACACACCGACACACACACACACACATACACATACACACACACACCGACACACACACACACACACTAACCCACACACACACACACAGACCACACACCCACACACACGCCGACACACACACACACACACACACACACACACACACACACACACACACACACACACACACAGACACACACATACACACACACCAACACACACACACAGAAACACACAGGGACACACACCGACACACACACACACACCAACACACACACACACCCACCCACACACACACACCAACACAAACACACACACACCCACACACACACACACACACACACACACACACACAGACACCCACACACACAGACACCCCCCCCCCCCCCACACACACACACACACCCACACACACAGACACACACACCCCCCCCCCCCCCCCCCCCCCCCACACAAACCGACACACACACACACCCCCCCCACACACACACACACACACACACACACACACACTCCCACACTCATACACTAAACAGAGAGGTCTGGCCGGGTGGCTCGGGCACCTTGGCCAGGGAGTGGGCCTTGTGCAGCACGGCATCGCTGCACAGCTTCCAGTTGGCCTCCTCTCCGGTCTGGGACACGATGAGCTGCACGTTCTCCAGGTCGGCCTCGGGGGTGTAGTAGAAGGCGGCCTCGTAGCCCTCCGGCTTCACGCCGCTCACGGCCAGCGCCCGCACGCTGAACAGCGCCTCGGGGGACGCCTCCAGGATCTGGGGCCACACGTCGAGAGAGGGGGGGGGACGTGATGCACCGAGTGTGTGAGTGTGTGTGTGTGTGTGTGTGTGTGTGTGTGTGTGTGTGTGTGTGTGGTGTGTGTGTTGGTGTGTGTGTCAGTGTGCGTGTGGGTGTGTGTGTGTGTGTGTGGGTGTGTGTGTGTGGGTGTGTCGGTGTGTGTGTCGGTGTGGGTGTGTGTGTGTGTGTGTGGGTGTGTGCGTGTGGATGTGTGTGTGGGTGTGTGCGTGTGTGTGTGGGTGTGTGGGTGTGGGTGTGTCGGTGTGTGTGTCGGTGTGGGTGTGTGTGTGTGTGTGGGTGTGTGCGTGTGGATGTGTGTGTGGGTGTGTGCGTGTGTGTGTGGGTGTGTGGGTGTGGGTGTTGTTGTGTATGTGTGTGTTGGTGTGTGTGTCAGTGTGTGTGTGTGTGTGGGTGTGTGGGTGTGGGTGTTGGTGTGTATGTGTGTGTCAGTGTGCGTGTGGGTGTGTGGGTGTGTGTGTGTGTGTGTGTGTGGGTGTGTCGGTGTGTGTGTCGGTGTGGGTGTGGGTGTGTGTGTGTGTGGGTGTGGGTGTGTGTGGGTGTGTGCGTGTGTGTGTGGGTGTGTGTGGGTGTGTGGGTGTGGGTGTTGGTGTGTATGTGTGTGTTGGTGTGTGTGTCAGTGTGTGTGTGTGTGTGTGTGTGTGTGTGTGTGTGTGTGTGTGTGTGTGTGTGTGTGTGAGAGTGTGTGTGTGTGTATGTGTGTGTCGGTGTGTGTGTGTGTGTTTGTGCTTGTGTCGGTGTGTTTGTCGGTGTGTGTGCATGTGTGTGTCTGTGTGTGTCTGTGTGTGTGTGCGCGTGTGTGTGTCTGTGTGTGTATATGTGTGTGTGTTTTATTCGGCTTGAACGACAAGCCGTCATCACTTGTTGTCTTCAGTGGATTTCGGGGCTCAAAGTTTCTAGAAACGTGATGTTTAGATTTATAATGAGCTTGTCAGCTTAAAGGTCTCATGGCAGCTGGTTCTGTTGATAACAACTTAATATGCCTTTAAAAACAACTAGAACAACCCATAATATAAATACGGAACGCATAAAATCCTTGCTTCATTCTGATACCCACACACACACACACACACACACACACACACAGATGCGGATATATAACTTAGCAATCATTCAACAATATGAAGCGACCATTTCCGACGACATCATAAACACGGGGGGGGGGGCTACTTCTGTGACGATGTCTCGCGCGGTCTCCTGCAGGTTCTCCCTGCTGCTGGACTCCGAGCCGGACCCCAGATGCTTCATGGCCTCCTGTTGGAACACGCGCAACACACCATATGGGTTAGCGGACGGGGGCGGGGGGGTCCCCAGGGGGGCGGTTGAGGGCGGTGTGTGTCACGATGGCCGGCGGGGGGTCCCCAGGGGGGCGAGCGAGGGCGGCCGTGCGTCACGATGGCCGGTGGGGGGGGGGGGGGGGGGGGGTACCTTGGAGAGCCTTCTGAGCGTCTGCAGGAGCTGCCTGGCGCTGAGCGGGTGTCGGCTGGGCCCGGCGCTCAGCTCCAGGCGGATCTTCTCCACGGGCTTCATGGGCTGGACTGGGGAGGGAAGAAGAGGCAAGAAAACAGAGCCAAACATTGATCCATTATGCCATAGGGGTAGAATCTGTTCAACTGAGGATGGAGGCGGTTTTAGCAGAGGTGGCCAGCGTCACGAGGAGATTTACATTTACGTTTACATTTAGGGGCATTTTGTAAGTCGCTTCTATCCGAAGCGACTTACAAAGAGTACATTTGTCATAAGAAGGTGAAGCATTTCAATGCTGCTAATACAGTAAGAAAGTCACCAGAACAAGTTTCAAGCATTTCAATTGCTAGGTTAACCATTGCTAGTACACAATGATTAATGATTTTGGCAAACAAATATTTTTTATCGAAAAAATGACTTGGGTCGTTATTTTAGGAGGGTGACAAAAACAAAAGTCCTCAAAATCTGAACACGTGTTCATGTACATGTGCTTTAACCGACACGGACCACATGCGGATTCTCTAGGTTGATGGTTCTCAACTGGTGGGTCGACTCACTTTTGGGTCGCGAACCCGTTTTCAGTGGGTCCGGGCCTTTGCAAAAAATGGCAAAAAAAAAAAAAAAAAAAAAAATCCTGTGCTTTTATTTTGAAGAGGATTTTCATGCAGTGGAGTGCCATCTATTTTTTTTTATCGCCTGAATAAGTGACTGAACAGTTTAACAGTACAGTGAATGAAGTCTTGTTGTCATGTCATGTCAGGTAAACTTGAGAAGTTGAACATTTCCCTTGATTTGGGTCACGGCTCATCATTAAGGGGTGACGGTGGAGCAGAACGTGACCCTGAACAGCCGGGTACCTGGGACGATGTTGAGCTTGAAGTGGGTGTACCCCAGGAAGTAGTAGAGGGGGTACTCTTCATGGTAGTAGGCCCTCTGGAGCTCCGACTCCATGCACACACCCAGGCCGTACACCGTGCTCTCAGCGCACGTCTTGGGTGTCGGATGCCACAGGTTGGGAACCACCATCTTCAGAAATGGCAGAGAACAATTTTGAGTCCTTTTACAGAAGAGGCGATGCTGGTCAAATTGGAGAGATTGCAAGGAGAGACGGCAGGAAAGAGAGCAGAAGAGAGCAAGATTTCAAAGAAAAAAAAAAAACACCACTCTGTTGCATTGACGCACCTGCGGCTGCCGGGCAAAATGGATTCCACGAACCAGGATTTAACGATCACAGGAACGATGCCCTGATTCAGCAGTTCACGGGCTAAAAGCTGACGGAATGCAAATGGCACCGTAATGATAGCTCTTAAATCTTTCCCACACTCCTTTTTGTGACATATTACACTGAAATTACAGCTCTTCTGGCTTACGAACAGCACCTTTAATTCTTATAATAATGCTTATATTAACAAAAAAAGCCCACAAAGAGCCCACATCACACGGCAAGTCTTGACTGACAACTTGTTTGTACGGCCCTAAGTGCCTTCATGGACGAGGCAGACAAAGATGGACTGAAAGAGACGGCGGGTTGAAACACAGAGGGGATGAAACGAAGCATGGAGAGACAATCCAGACCACCAGAGCATCCCTTCCCTCTCATCAGGACCGGTACCACCCCCACCTGTGGCTCGCTCTGCACAATGGCGGGGCCGCTGCGCACAACCTCGTTGTTGGCGTCCATGGCGACGGGCATCATGGGCGTGGCCTTGGCGAGGGCGGGCTCCTCGATGTTCCGGGACACCGCGTACACGTTGGACCTGCAACAGAAGAAGAAGAAGAAGAAGAATTACTCTTTTGATCCCGTGAGGGAAATTTGGTCTCTGCATTTAACCCCATCGTGAATTAGTGGAAATACACTCAGCACACAGTGGTGGTGAGGCACACAGTGAGGTGAAGCACACTAATCCCGAGGCAGTGAGCTGCCAACAGCGGCGCTCGGGGAGCAGTGAGGGGTTAGGTGCCTTGCTCACAGGCACTTCAGCCGTTCGTACTGGTCGGGGTTCGAACCGGCAACCCTCGGGTTACAAGTCCGGAGCTCTAACCAGTAGGCCGCGGCAGCCGGTGAGGGGGGGGGGTTCCGACCGGCCGCGAAGCCTCCACCATCGTCTGCGCTCTACCCGGAGGCTTCCTAGAGCAACACGCCTCGCCGAGCCTAGCTCATTAACGCCGTGCATCTAAACGAGGAGCTCGCACTCCAGAGGCCGGGGATAAGTTTGTTTGCTGAAGGATTAAGTAGATTAAACTGAAAATAAATAAATGCACCACGGCTAGAATGAGTATATCCCGGAGAGAGAGAGATAACTTCATTTTCATGAACTCATGAAATGGCGAACAAGCACACTGCACGCACTTGACTGAGATGAGGTCCACGGCTGCTTTGCAAGGGGGGAAGTCCAGCTCAAACTTCTTCTCTGCCATGTTAACTTTGGCGGAGAACTTCCATGGGACCGCGATGGGGGTTTTGGACTTGAACTCTGTGCCGCACTGGAACAGCTCGGTGTTGACCCCGTGGAAGAGCCAGAAGTCTTTGGTGAAGCTGATTTTTTGGGTTTCATGATAAACAAGCACACACACCCACACACACACACACACACACACACAGTCAAAATACTTCAGGCTACAATATAAAACACATCACGTTTCCTTTTATCTGTAATGTTTCATGCACTCATTTTGTTGAATTGAAACATTTGGGGACGTATGTACCCGATGACGCCGTCTGTCTCCAGGGAAATGTCAGACGTCATGAGCTGTCCAAGATGCTCCATCACTGGTGGGTTTGTTGCTACCTTGACTGCAGAACAGATAACGCTTGTGTCAGGGTTGAGGTTAAGGTTAATACCAAGATTACCGTGACACGTCAAGGTGATGTAGGTTACGGTCAGGGTGGAGATTTGCATTGAGTCACTTCAAAATGGACTCTCTCCTTACAATTAGCTGTGATGCCGTTGACCGTCTCGTAGTATTTGCTGATCTCTATGGGGAGGCCCAGAGTGGTGGCTTGGAAGTAGCGCGTCTCGAAGATCAGGAAGGGCTTGGTCCAGTGCCACGAGAGGCCCTTTTTGACACTGTCGATCATCCCCCAGATGGGACTGTCTTTACCAGCGGCCGGGCTGAAGGCCTGCTCGCACAGATAACAATACGACAGTGTTCATAAAACACGAGCATATATTCACATGCATATATCAAAGCCGCTGACCTTTGCTTGAAACAGCGTGGGAAAAGATGTATTGTTACATCATAGCGCGGGGAAAGATGTATTGTTACACTGGCACTCCACTTAAGTCATTAAGCCGACACATTTCCCCAAAGCCACTCACCAATTAGGCTTGCGAACAATCCAAACTGGCGTGATTACAAAAAAAGTGCGGTCCACCGCGCGAGCGGGTTTGCCGACGTTCAATTTGGCCCTCATTATATTTGAGTCGTTTCAGACTCATTTCTCTTACCTTGATCACACTCTGGACAACTTCTTTCTTCAAGTCGACAAAGAACCACTCCTGACCGGAGGCCCGGGTGAAAAACGTCAGAAGCGGCTTGTCGGTTGGCACCTGCTCCCAGCCCAGGACCTGGAACACACACGCATCACACGGAGCATCACACAGCAGCCGCTACACACCACAGTGAGGCCTGCGCTGACACAAGGGCTGCATCCGAATACTCAGTATATACTATTTCTGTTCAGTGTCTACTACTTGACCGTTAATGTAGTACGTGCTACAGCCGTACGTAGAACGCCTCCGAACGCTTCCGAACACCACCGAAAACGCTACCGGATGTTTGGAGATAACGTATTTCCCCTCTGTGCGCGGCAGATCAGATGCCGGCAAAATTAAAAAAGTCACCTCCGATAATTAACCTCATAGTTTTCTGTCTTGTCGTCGTTACAGGTGAATTAAAATGTCTCTTTCTGCGCGAATGGCTCTTGATATCGCTGCTTTTATTTATTTTAATTTTCTCCGCGGCGTTCTTCTTCTTCGGTTATCAGACTCTGCTGCATTGTGGGATAGCGTAGTGTCCTACCGTTGTACACTGTGGCGGTAGTACGCATTCGGGAACCATTTCCGTACTACACAATGCGTACTAAGCATTCGGACGTACTATATTTTTCACGTACTACAAAATGCATACTATATAGTAGTCAAGTGTGCGTATTCGGATGCAGCCAAGGTCTTGTCACATGCTCAAAGGCCGGACACTTTAACATCTTTGGGAAGAATGGCGTTCTTCCTTGAGAAGCTCACGCTGGCTTTTAGGAGCGCCTGGAAGTCGCTGAGAGTGAAGTCTCCGCTGAAGCCGGGAATGTCGGCGCCAAGCAGCTGCTTTAGCCCCCCGGGTCGGACGCCGACCTTGAGTGTGAGTGAAAAGATGACGAGAAAAGCACGAGTTATCGTGAAGCGAAACGCTTTGCCGACAGAGAGCGCGGACTCTTTCAGCCGCGCACTGGCTTCAGTCAGTGAGTCGGTTAACAAAACCCTGAAGGAAATCCGTCCATTGATACCTCCAGGAGCTGCAGGATCCGGCCGATGAAGAAGTATTTCCCCTTCATCGTCACCTCATTGGGGAAGACGTACGACGGGCTCCTGAGCATCAGGAACTCCGTGGCTGAGCCCATCAGGAAGTCATCTGAAGGGGTTTCGGCAAACGGGGACGAAATCAAGATGGCCGCCACATCTTGCACACTGCGTTTCCCATTCCTAATCCCACCATTTTATCATTTAGCAGTCACTTTAATCCAGTGGTTCTCAATCTGTGCGCCGCGACCCACTTTCCTTTGTCCGGGCAAAATAAAATGTTACGAAAAAAATCCTGTGCTTTTATTTTGAAGAGGATTTTTTTATGCGGCAGAGTGCTATCTATTTTCTGTTGCCTGAATAAGTGACTTAATAGTTTAACAGTACAGTTACTGAAGTGTTATGTTATGTTAAATACATTTGAGAAGTCGAACATTTTCCTTGATTTGGGTCACGGCTGGTCATTAAGGGGTGACGGTGGCTCCCGAAGCCAGACCAGTTGAGAACCACTTCTTTAATTCAAAGTGGCTTAAGAGTATTTGACATTACAGAGCAGGTCTTCAGGATGACTACAGGTGGGATGAGGACATTGGGGTTTAAGCCCAGAACCTTTCCGCCGTCTGTCCAGCTCCCACAATGCATTAGTGTTGTAGATGCCGTACCACTGAACCAGTCCATGCTGATGGCCTTGCTGTAACGGAAGCTCAGGCGACCAAATTTGGGGGCCAGGATTTTCACGGCAACGTTGCAGGTGGTTGAACTAGGAGAGAAAAGGTGAGAGAGAGAGAGAGAGAGAGAGAGAGAGAGAGAGAGAGAGAGAGAGAGAGAGAGAGAGAGAGAGAAAGAGAGAGAGAGAGAGAGAGAGAGACAGAGACAGAGACAGAGACAGAGAGATTTGACACTTTAAGTCATTAAAATGGTTAAAAAAAAAAGCCATATAAATAGCATTGTACACAAGTAGGCTGGTTTTGCAGAGGGTGACATTATCTTCCACCCTTATTTTAATTCTGTCCACTCAGCTGTGCTGTCTGACTCACAGATAGTGGTTGTCGGGGGTGGAGGACCGGGCGAAGCTCTTCATGTAGGAGTAGGCGAAGCTGGCCACGTGGAGGTCCTTCTCCTCCATGAGGTGGGCAGTCAGCATGGAGACCAGGGCCATGGGGGGCTTGGTCTGGAAGAGGATGACGAAGGCCTGCATGCGCAGCTCGGCCGGGATGTCCCTCTGCAGGAACATGCTCAGGCCAAGTTCCTGGACCTGGGGAGAACATTGGGGACATGAAGTCAGGGCAAGTCCACCGGAAACTGGATGGTGGCGGCCATCTTGGTTCTAAACAATAGCTAAGTGAGGGGGTCGGGGGAAATGCATAATTCCGTGTTCAGTTTAGAACAAAGAAGGCTGCAGGATGAATGAGACCCATATCCCTTAATCACAGCTGCAGTCTGAAAGGGCTTCACAGTCCCCACATTATACAACACCGCCTCCTTACCGTAAGCCATCTTCTAAATGGAACGAGAAACTTTCCAAAACAGAGAGGGAAGAAAGCCTGAGAGGGAGCCCAGAACAGGGCTCGGTGAAGAATCCAAACTGGAACATGTTGTGTTTTGAAGGGGTCGACGAATCATTGAACTCATCCGTGTTATTTTCATCAGTGTGTAGCGGCACAAGGTTCCTGTGGTTCTCATACCTGTGTGATACTAATCACACCATGGGAGTACCGGGGGTGTACACGTTGGTAGGATGAATTCCTCCACTGAGAATAGCACCTTTATCAACTGACCCGTGGTATGCAGGTTTGGTGACCTGCATTTGATATGGACCGTTGGCAACTCCAGTTGTCTAATCTCACCTCCATCGAACTCTTCAATGTGATAATCGCATCAATCACACTGCACACCCAAACACACTGCACACCAAACACACACCAACGATAAGCTTATGGAAGCGGTGTGAGGCGTTATGGCGTTGTGGTCGGTGGCGGGCAGGTGGAGTGGATCGATGGGGGGTGGGGGGTGGTCTTCCTTACACTGTGGGGGTCCCGGGCGGCGATGAGCCTCAGCGCCTGCACGGCGGCGCTCTGCACGCGGGCGGACAGCGCCACGGGGTTGGCCGCCACGGCGGGGAGGAAGCGCGTGATGGTCTTCAGGCTGGCCGGGTGCCCGGCGTTGCCCAGGGCCTTGAGGGCCAGGACCATGTCCTCCTCGCTGGCCCTCTGCAGCCCGTCCAGCGCCATGTCCAGCAGGGGCTGAGGAACCCAGGAGCCCAGCCAAGGGGGGGGGGAAAAGGGTTACTTCACGATAATTATGTGTAAATACATTGTAATGCAATATGTATGTATGGATTGTAGAATGGATGTACAACTGAAATGTTCATAGTTATGATATTTTATAGTTATTTGTCATCAATATATTTATCTATATTTATATATATATATATATATATAAAAAACTATATCTAACTATATATGTAAATATATTAGTAATGTAGACATTATGTATTATATTGTTCTATGCAATATGATGAGGACTCTAAATATGTATATACATTTTTGTGCAAGGAAACGAGTGCGAGTGCTTCCAGAGGTGTGCGGCACGATGGAGTGGATGAGCTGTCTTTTACCTGAACGGCGGTGACAGGACAAGGCGTGTAGTAGCTGCAGTGCTTGTACACCAGGGACCCGTACGCCAGCACCACCGTGTGCCAGACAAACTGGTCCGACTTACTGAACGGAATCGTCAGGAACTCCTGGGGGAATAAAACGCAGCCCACAAAAAAAAAAACACAATGCGTTTTGTGAGTTGTGATCCCATTGTTTAAAACACAGCGTGGAGAAAAGGAACGCAGCGAGAGCTCACCTTGGCCTTCTCCACCAGCTCGGGTATGGCCTGCAGGTGGTTGAAGGACAGCAGCAGCGTCTGCCAGGCCTCGTTGGGGCCGAGGTCTCCGGCCTTGAAGCGCACCTCCAGGAACTTCAGGATGCGGGCGTCGTCCACCTCCACCACCAGGTTCAGGAACCACTGTCTGGTCCGCCACACAGCCAGAGACGGATGGAAATGGTTAGGGATGCAGAAAGAGGATCGGACCGTTCACTGACGTGCAGAGCGGCCATTTTAGTTTTTCAACCGATGCATCCACAAAGTTGTTGAGATAATTTTCCCAGGAATTGCAGGTTGATGAAGGTATTTGCGTTGCCCGCTAGTTAAACTTGATGCTTGATAGGACGTTGTATGTGGGCTGAACATCTACCGGTGTTCAGCATCTCCTGATAACTGCTTCCATAGGGCATCGAGACCTTCGAAGGGGACCACGCGGAGGAGTTGGTACACCTTTATCACGTCCTCAGTGGTCGCGCTGTCGATCTGGTTGATGTTGGCCAGAGCCAAATGCTTGATCAGCTCAACGATCTAGGGACCAGATCAAATATATAAGATATAGGAACAATATACTGTAGAAACAAACATAACACAAATGTGTATATTGTAATAGACCCTCTCCTGTATTATGAATTAAACAGTTCTCTCTAACATTAACACCACTTTCTATTTCCATCTGCCCACCTTTAGTGAATACATATCAAGTAAATTACAATGAACAAAATGTTTAAGTTGCTCTTTCGCTAACTCTATGTTTAGTTTTTGCCCCCCCTTTCAACAGCTCAGCGTTGAACAGATCATACTCTGTGGTCGTGTGTAACGTGTCGTGACACAACGCCGACGTCATTACCCTAGGGATGGGGTTGTCCAGGTTCTGCATCATGATGGGCATGTTGGCATGGTTGTTCACAAACTTATACACAATGTCTCCTTTGGGCTCCATGGGGCCCGCGGTGAGGGCCTGGGCCGTCTCCGTCACGCCAACGAAGAACAGCTCCTTCCTGCCGGGGAGAAGGGACACTTAACACGCGCGTATCTCGGACGCTGTGGAAAATGGCCGCCGCGGAAAATGGCCGCCGCAGAAAATGGCCGCCGCAAAAAATGGCCGCCGCAATAAATGGCCGCCGCAATAAATGAGCCCCCGCAGAAAATGGCTGCGGCAGGAGAGTCGGTGCGCCGCGGTGCGTTTGGTGTCTTACGTCGCCTGCATCTTGAAGCTGCCGCCCTTGACGTTGAAGGGGCTGAAGTGCTGCTGCTCAAAGGCGTGCGCCTTGGTGATCACGCCGCCGGCCGCCGTCGGCTTCAGCGTGTAGACGTACTTCACCATCGCTATGATGGACTCGCCTTTCTGGATTTGATGAGAGGGTAGACACACACACACACACACACACACACACAGGCACACGCAAACGCACACACGCACACACACACACACACACACACACACACACACACAGAAACAGACAGAGAGACAGAAATACTTTAATGATCCCTGAGGGAAATTGCATTTTTTTACAAATACTCCATTTGAATGTTAAAGGGAAAAGAAAAACAGCATAGAAGTAAATATATGTATAGGAGTGTATGAAATATGAAATATAAATGTATAATATAAAATATGTAAAAATATACATAAATATACATAAATCTAGGCATACACTATAGAAAGTAAATAGCATATAAAGATAAGTGAAGTCGATGTGAAGTGTCCAAGTTATAAAGTGACCACTTAAGTGATAAGTGACCACTTAAAGAGAAGGGGAGGCTAACAAAGAATATCATCACTGCGGTCTCCACAAACCCTTCACCCACTAGTGCTGAATGCACACGTATCTGTATGTTTGTACTACTGTATGTGCTTAATATACAGTGCATGCTGTTTGCATGGGTATGTCTATGGGTGCCCTTATGTCTACATGTATACTAAATCATCACTAAATCTAAATAATGTTCAACCATTGATGGGCAGAGCTCTGATGACCAATCCTGGCAGGAGAACACTAAAAGGAGGAAAAGGTCGGATGGCGAAGTCACAACTCTTCTCCATTTTGGCACCGCAGTGGCGGAACGAGCTCCCTGCCAATGTCAGGACTGCAGAGTCACTCCCCATCTTCTGGAAGAGACTCAAAGCTCACTTGTTCAGAGTTCACCTGAACCCTGCATAACATCCATCCTCATGCTCACCCCTCATGCTCTTGCATGTTGTATGTCTTGGCACTTTATGATTGCTCTTTGTAACTTAGCACTTAGCCTGTTATGTTGCATACTAGCAATGGTTAACCTAGCAATTAGAATGCTTGAAACTTGTTCTGGTGACTTTCATACTGTATTAGCAGCAATGAAATGTTTCACCTTCTTCTGACAAATGTACTTTTTGCTTTGGATAAAGGCGTCTGCTAAATGCCCTAAATGTAAACGTAATGAGA
Organism: Urophycis tenuis; assembly: GCA_036785325.1. Taxonomy (NCBI): domain Eukaryota; kingdom Metazoa; phylum Chordata; class Actinopteri; order Gadiformes; family Phycidae; genus Urophycis; species Urophycis tenuis. The sequence continues at coordinate 2,200,245 of JAXIVH010000003.1, read as the reverse complement.
TGAACGTCCAATTTTAATTTTGTATATCAAGTTTGTTTCTTTGTTCAACACTAACCAGCACCTCATGTGTGATACTGACTAGGGCGGCAGTAGCTCAGTGTGGGTAGAGCGGGTGGACAGAGCGCAACGTCCACCAACCGTAGGGTCGGCGGTTCGATCCCTTCGTTCCCCACCTCCAACCTGTTTGCATGTCAAAGTGTCCTTGAGCAAGACACTGAACCCCGACTTGCTCCCCGGGCGCTGAACCTAGCAACCCACTGGTCTGATGTTCCATAGGATGGGTCAAATGCAGAGAACACATTTTGTTCCCATATCTAAAAAAAAAATCCAAAGAATGACCAAAATTGAATCTAAACTAATCTGTAGCGTGACATGTGTGTGTGCTGTTGCTGTATGTATATTTATGTATATTATCTTTGCTGTATGTATATTTATGTATATTATCTTTTCTTTATGTACATTTTTTTAAATATATTTTATTACATAGGTTTATATTTGTATATAGGTTTATATTTTTATTTTTTACATAGGTTTATATTTTCTACATAGGTTTTATATTTTACATAGGTTTTTCTTTATATATTTATATTTTCTAACACTCTACTATAAGTAGAGTGTCCTCTTTTTTCTCCTGGAGTTTTGTGACGAAGGCAATTTCCCTCAGGGATCAATAAAGTATGTCTGTCTGTCTGTCTGTCTGTCTGTCTGACACATAAACACAAACTAATTGTAATTGTAATTCACGGAGGTCGGCGTCTGATACCTCAGCCGCCACCTGGTCGGGCACAGCGGTGGCCATTCCACGGTAGAACTCGGCCTTCTCTCTGCAGTTTTTGAAGTCGACGACCTGCGTGATGGTCATGTCCTTGGCGGCGTCTTCCTCCACGGCGTAGTTACTCTGGCACAGACCGTGGAGCCCGTAC
>JAXIVH010000003.1:2173161-2194122 GCA_036785325.1 Urophycis tenuis | reverse complement strand
ACAAGCCCCGGTGTGGGGACCGCATCAGCATCAGGCCGCGTGGGTTTCATCCCCTGGCTCTGTCGCCGTGGCAGCCCCTGTGTCTGTGGTGGATTACTGCTGGAGACCCTTCAGAGGTGTCCCACCATCCGCAGTCAGGATTACTGGGGGGGATTAAAGAATGCATGTGCGTCTGTGCTGCGGCCCACCCAGGCTCCATCATGCTGCCCCCCCAGTGCTCTCATTTCTGCACCCTGCCGTCCTTTCACCACCCAAACACCAAACCTACCATCTACCACCTACCATCACACTGGTAGAGAGAGAGAGAGAGAGAGAGAGAGAGAGAGAGAGAGAGAGAGAGAGAGAGAGAGAGAGAGAGAGAGAGAGAGAGAGAGAGAGAGAGAGAGAGAGAGAGGGGGGGATGATGGAGGAAGAGAGATGGAGAGAGGGGAGGATGTAGGAGAGAGAGAGAGAGACAGAGGGAGATAATGAAGGGTTGGAGGGGAGAATGAGGGAGGGAGGGAGAGAACCAAAGAGAGGCGAGGGGGAGAGGAAGGAGGGGAGGGAGACTAAGCGGAGTAACAGCATAGGGACGGACAAGCGCAGGTAGGCGATGCTGTCACAGAAACAGCATTTACCGTGGAGGTGGAGAACAGCACGAGGGTACCGGTGAATATATACAGCCGTGAGATGACACCGCTGTTTGTTACTGTTGTTGTTGTTGTCAGTCCCCGCCGTTTTGCCACGGTACTGTGAAGTTATCTGAGCCTGTGTTACTGTCACTGGCTGGCGGACCAACGCCAGCAGAGAGAGAGAGAGAGAGGCGATGGCGATGGCGGCGCGTGATGCATTGTCGAAGGCGACGGCGGTGTGAGTCTTGAGGGGCGACGCCGGCCTCGTGACACGAACAGGCCGCGCCACTTTCACCGGCGGTAATGAAAATGTGACCGGCGAAGGACCCGCCGCCACCGCGCCCGGTCCGACCCGTCCGAAGGCTCGCCGAGCGGAGCGGGGATGACTGGAACACGCCGTCGTCAAACTGATGGCGTGACGGAGGGGGTCCACCGTCAGACTTATCAGGAGCACGCCATCACGGATGAGCACCAAGTGCGGATGAACTTATGCAGTTGATGTTCTCCTGTAGCCCCTTCCCCCCCCCATAGCATCAGCGGGCGCGTTATTATGACAAGGCTTACAAGTCTTAGCGGAGCAAATCTATAGTGGATGTGTCCTTTAGTACACTCGCTGCTTTTCAATATTGCAGAGACAATTTACTGTATATTCCCAGAGGGGGTTTTGGGTTTCTCAGGGGCAGCCATCCATATACATAATATTTAATACATAATGCATATATACCTTGCCCGTCTTTGCACATCAATATTCCCGTGAACACCTCTCATATCTGCCGCGTGCTGCATCCTGATATGCGGGAACTCAAACTCAAGGGGAGGTCTGCCTCGTTAGTTTGTCTCTCGGCCCTGTGGTCGGACTTGTGAGTCGGCGGGTGAAACGCGACGGGTAACGAGTTACAAGTAACATGCAGGAGTTCCTCTTTGACTCAAATGACCCTTCACTCAAAAACTAGTTTTGACCGAGAAACCTTCTTCATACTTCATGCTACATTTGTCATTTCTACCTTTGTGTTGCAGTTTGCCTGCTCTTAATGCGGGGATTGGGTGTATGTATAGGTAGACGCTTGCTAAGAGCTTCTTTTCTGCAGATGCCGAGCAGGAGGAGAAGGGAACTTCATTCGGAATGCTGTTTATGTTGAATGGTAATCTGATCCATTGTGATTGGATTTAATGTATTTTTCTTCGCAGTGGAAGCACAGCAGAAACAAATGGAGAAAGAGACGGGACAAAGATTTTGGGAAGTTTTTTTTTTTAGGCGAGGTAATTCAATTGGTCCACTCTGGGACTGATGTAATGTAGACCAGGTAGGGTAGGAGTGGTAATGTGGTACGAGTATGGGTAGGACGAGAGGAAGAGACGGAGAACGAGTGGGAGCCTGCACGTATTTCAGGCGTGAAGGCTATCCTTATTTGTGTGATTAGCCTCCCTGCTTTACTTCATGAAACCAAAGTTTTAACGGCACTGCTGGTTTCTCTGTAAACTCGGGTATGTAAGAAGAGTTGTAATAAGAATTGTAATCATGAAGCGTTCTATTTGTAGTCTCATTATACCTATTAAAAACAGTCGCATGACAGAGTCACACGTCTAAAAAAAAAATACAAAAAAAGATTTCTGCATGACAAGAAGGCCCCGGTGTCTTTTCCCTGAGTGTTAAATAGAAAACAAATCTGTCAAGTTTTCCCGTCCAGAAGTCTGTGAATCTTTCTGCCAAATGTTGCATGACAACAACAGGAAGGGAGAGGTGATCGGAGGTGTGAACGCGAACCGTCGTTTGTGGACAAAACAAAAAACCCAAAAAACCCAAACAAATACTCAGACGGAAATGTGAATCTGGGTTTGAGCGACGCCCAGAGTGTTAGCTTTTTGGGTACGACGAGAGAGAGCGCGTTATTGGCTAAACAGGTCCCAGTGCGCGCCCTCTTTAGCATCCCATGTTTCCATGGATGTCGTCAATGTCAGTGATGCGAGGCGCTCCGGTAACCGTCGCAATCACGTGCGCATTGTGAGTCCGCGGCTCATCTCTTTGATGTGGCTGATGAAAACAGAGGTGATTTTTAATAAATAGAATAAATAATCCCCCCCCCCAAAAAAAAAAAAACTAAAGTGATGTGAATAAAAGGTTCCTAACGAGGGTGGCTTTTCTGCAATCACTTGTCAGGTGGTCGGGGGGGGTGGGGGGGGGGGAGGGGGGGGGGGGAACACCGACGGCGCCATCACGCGTGCATTATGGGGATGAAAGCCAGCGCAGGATGCATCCTTTTGGGGGTCGATGAAATAATTAACGGTGCTTTGTGTGAAAAGGCGGGAGGCCTGCCTCCCCTGTTGGGCCCCTGGAGCCGGGGCCTTGATCACAGGAAGGTACCCACCTCGGGCAGAGTCCTTTGGGGATGTTGTGCCTTGGAGAGAGACCACTTTGAAGAAGAAGGGGGGGAGGGAGGGGGGGGGGGGGGGGGGTGGGGACACACACACACACAGGCAGCTGAGTAAAAAGAGTGTCGAACAAAATGGCTTGATGACAACGGCTTTGTGTTGTTGTCATTATCCCCGCAGTTTTTTTTTCTTTTGGGTTTTAGTTTATTTTTATTTAGTCGCAAAATCCTAAAATCGCGAAATGAAAAATGTTATTGTTTCATTTAAAAAAATAATAATTTTAGCGCCATTTCCGAAAAAAATCGGCAGAGGAGGTTGTAATACACATTTGAGATTTGTTATATTCGTTCTGATTTTAGAGGGACAAATGATTACAAAGAGAAAAAAAAGGGGGATTTGATTGCTATCCAGATCCTTTTTGCATTTTGACGTGTCTTTTGCAACGCGTGCTCCTGAGTAATGGAGTCGTGCTCAAACCCCATGGCTCGATCCATGGGAACACAAGCTTCTCACTGTGTCTGACTGCTCGACACATCAATACCACTATTTATAACCAGGAAGCTCTTAAACACGCAACCGTCTTTCTTTGTCGACGCGGGGAACATTACTTTGCTTACCGAAGTAAAAGTGTAGCTCTATCAACACTCACTTTGAGCACCCAAAGATGCTGTAAGCAAAGTCGCTTGTATTCCATGCCGCGTTTGGTTGCGTAACCACGGCAGTGACGCTGAGCGTGCGAGGGTTTCGGCCGTCCGGGCGGAACGCTGGTCGGCGCCGCGGTCGACGCCCAGTGATGTCATCGGCCCGTACACCCGCTCGCCAAGCTTTGTGTCTTCGCGAGCGGCTCGACCGCTCGTCAGGTTGACCTCCTGAAGTTTGGCGCCGATCTCTTCGGCCCGAACAGCAGCGTTCTGGACCGTGGGAGTGGGCCTCCGGTTGACGCATTTTTTTTTTCCGTTCCATTTTCCATCACACGTCGTGCATTTGTCCCACGTCTCGCAAAGCAGCAGTAAAGAACCAAGCGCACGCGTCAGCCGGGCCGCGGTTCTGGCCTCGCTGTCGCCATCTCTGCCCGCCGCCGCCACCGCCGCCGCCTTCATTAAATGAAGCCGTGTGCTCGGCTTGCCGCTCATTTCCTGAAGCGGACCCCCCAGGCCTGTCGTCTTTTACCCTGAGAGCCGTCAAGCTGTCCGCCGCGTGGCCGCTTCCAGTCGTTTCCCGGCGCCGACGGAGACGCCCCGAGATGGGGGCCACTTCAGGTGTCTCGAAAGCGCGGCCAGAGTCCGGGGACTTGTCGACGTCTCAATGCCACCATTTTGTTCAGCCGAGCGAGGCGGGCTAGACCAGTGGGAGATCAGCGGTCACGCTTGGGGGTCCGGGAAAACCTTCTCGTGTCAAGCTGGCGTTTGATACCTTGTTCAGTTTTTTTTCCCCACCTGTTTCGGGGCGGAGGCCTTTATACTCGACACCGGCATATGGAGAGGGAAGAGCATTCCGTTAATTAGTCCAATCGGTGTTGACGTGTCGTTACCTTCGACGGTTCTTGGAGGAGGGTTGGTCTCACAGCCACGACGGTCGCGTACGCACGGCGGCTTGCGTGTGGCGCGGGTTCTGTAAAAGTGAGTTTGCCTTTTTTTTTTTCTGGCTCTGTGTAAAACTCTGCACTACTAGAACAGATGCAAATCGCAAGAAGTCACCGTTCCATGAAAAAAAAAGACCAAGCTGTACCGCCATAGATCTGCGTGTACCTGTGTGTTACTGCAGCGATGGAACTGCAGTGTCCTCGCCGGTAATCACGCCTCCAGTTGTTGGCGCCTTCCTCCGGGCGAGATAACGCGGCAACAACATAGTGTACCAGATTATTCAGGGTCAGCGAGGTCAAGAACGGGCCCTTATCTGTCTCACACCGACCGCGGCCTCCTGCCCGCTCCATTCATGGCACAATGGGGATGAACTCGCTGGTCGGGCCGTGTTGTCATGCAACAATATACACACACCACGGATGCCTCAGCGTGATCACATCAATGCCATGTTGGAGAGATTCCACCCCCCCTCCTCCACCACACACACACACACACACACACACACGCACACACACACACACACACACACACACACACACACACACACACACGCACACACACACATCCGCCGTTGCAGGGCAAGACTCAGTGGGGGGTTGGGGAGATTTGTCTGTGTTTACAGGAGGGAAATAACCAACAACACCACACACACGCACGCACACACACACACACACACAGACACACACACACACACACACAAGCACACGCGCACACACACCTGCCTCTACTCTCTCTTGCTCCCTCTCCCTTCAGCTAATCAGGGTGTAATTGCTAGGTGCACGCTTGCATGCAGTATAGAGGACGCATTCATCAGCGGCTCCTTTAAGTCAATAGATAGAGCTGAGCTCCTGTCGTGCTTCGCCGGTTGTTAAGGGCGAGCCGCAATAAAGGAATGTGTGTTTAAAGGGGTGCCCGCTGGCGCTATATATAGGCCGACACGTTGTCTTGTTTAGACTTTTATTTTGTTTCCCCAACCCCGGACGGAACTGTTCCGTTGGACTTACTGAATAAATTCCACGCTCGGTTCCCCCGCTCACTGGAACACATGCGTTCCAGTTTTAGTTTGTTAGTGGTTAGCGGTGCAGTTAGGGGGAAGGCACAGAGGACTGAGGTTCTGGTTGCCATTCCGAAACGGCGGTTCCCCGTCTTTATTTACATTGTACCGGTCCACGGATCAATGTATCCGCGACCAGGTCGAGTATGTAATGTGTTATTGACTTGGATGTTCGAGCAATTGAATTCACAATTATCTTGTCTTATTGCAAAAGCAGCTGTAGGCTAGGCATGGCAGCGTGGCGACACATTAACAATCGTTAAACGCCGTGTTGCAAATGCCACGCTATCGGCGCAGAATGAGAACTCGTTGGCAGCATCTCGTCCATAGAAAGACACCACGTCTCTGTCTGTTCACTGTTGTTCCTATTCTCTGTTTCGTTGGGGGCAGAGGCTGTGCGTTTAATTTGATTAGAAAAGATGTCAAGCTCCAAACAACTGAATAACTGTACGAAATCAAAACACTCAGACAAAGCCTTTTTCCTCCATCGCCTTCATTGTGTTTTAGTTTTCTCTGCGTGTTGTTTATTTATGGATGCATTCATCTGTTGATGGAGTTCTAATGATTCACTAAATAAAATCATAATAATTGAGTAAAAGCACATTAAATGACTCATGCGGGCGTTTAGATTCCAACGGTGTCATAACCCCTATGCAGTAAACCAAGTATTGGAACCAAAATAATATTTGATAGCATTTTAATTACCATGATGTTTGCCTTTAATTAAAAACGCACTTTGTTGTAATTGCCATGTATTTGTCAGTGTATTTCTCCTGCAGTCCTAGAATGTTAATCCTCGGTCAAATCAACGCATCTGTTGCAACAAATTACCTTTTCATATCGTATTCAAAGTGTCTTTCATTCAACATTAGCCATAAAATAATACCTCCACTTCATAAGTAAACCTTGGCCTAAAGGAACAATTGCAGTTAGGTTAATAAAAAAACTATTCATTTTCTCGTTCAAACTCTGTGGGCCATGAATCACATTCAGGACTGGTGAAGAGGCCAGCCTATCTGCGGGCCTGTCTGGCCGACAGTCTGTTAAAACATCTCAACAGTAGTACCACTCAACCCCTAGTCATTCAAAACTCACCCCCTCTTCAGTTGCCATCTTCATCACCCCCCCCCCTCTCCCCGAAGCGCCCTGCCCTGTCGCGCGTGTTTCATGGCGAACTCGCCCTCATGCCTCTCTTTGTCTCCCTCTCTCTTGTGTCCTCCTCCCCTCCCCCTCCCCCTCCCTCACCCCTCCACCAGGTGCTACCTGTTGGATGGCATCTCCAAAGGCGCCTGGCTCAACCGCTCCAGCATCATCTTCGCGGGCAGCGACAAGTGGTCGGTGGACCCGCGGGTGTCCATCGTGTCCAGCGTGGGCGACAAGCACGAGTACAGCCTGCAGATACAGAAGGTGGACGTGACCGACGACGGCCAGTACACCTGCTCCATCCAGAGCGAGCGCAACCTGCGGCCGAAGCTGCTGAACCTGGTGGTCAAAGGTGGGTCCCTGGCCTGAGTCTGTTTACCTGGATGTGTTCGGATTGTGTATATACTGTATATACATGCATATGTATGTACAGTATGTATACATGTACTGTATCTATGTAATTTGGCACTTTAATCGCTCTTTGTAACTTGGCACTTAGTCAGAGATGTTGTATACTAGCAATGGTTAATTGAAATGCTTGAAACTTTCTGTTCTGGTGACTTTCATACTGTATTAGCAGCACTGAAATGTTTCTCCTTCTTCTGACAAATGTACTCTTTGTAAGTCGCTTTGGATAAAAGCGTCTGCCAAATGCCCTTAATGTAAATGTAAATCTATAAATATATAACATTTTATGAATGTATATGTATATGATGGATAGATAAACACTTTATTGATCCCCTAGGGGAAATTCAGGGTCCTAGAAGCTACACATAACATACAAACATACACACAGAACATAAGCAGGATAAATAAGGATAGGATAGGAAGTGATATATATATATATATATATATATTCATACTCTGAACTCTATTGCCCACACGGTAAGACATTCTGGCGTATTTGACGCGGTTGACGTGAAGCTATGCATTGAGATGACAACCAAAAACGTGTGAAACAACAAACTGAAAATTGAGCCGCGGGTGTCTGCCCGTGGACGCGGCTCTGTGCGTATGTGGACACCAGGTCAGACATACGCCATAACGATGTAAACAGCCAATTGTTGTTGGCTGTTGTGGTTTTTTTTTTTTTTCCTTTCGACATCTCGTTAGCTTTTAGCCTTCATGTAGCCCACACTGTCAGCATATGGGGCCTGCCAATAGCGTCCGATGCTATGGGTAGCTAATGGCCGTCGGTGTATCAAACACCATCTGTGCTTCAAACAAATGTCTGTTATTCCCGCTCCGTCCACCTGTTTTTATTATCCAACATTCAAGTTTGTTGTCTCAACAGCATTTCTCTTCGAGGCAAAGCCAAGTTATCTTGTCACCGGGTATATTCCGTGCCTGGAGGCAACTACACAGCGAGCTTTGTGGTTGAAATAAGGAAGGGAAGAAAAGACAACCGAGCTTCAGTCGAGTCTCTGGTGGCTCCGGCCATGACGGCGGGCAGAAGCGCGGCCGGCCAAGTGTGTGAATTCTAAGTAGCCGGGGTTAACTGGGGTGCTGTTGACAGAAATGCCAGCGCGGTTATTTAGGGAAGCTTTTGTGTTTTAACCTTTTAACATTCAAAATGTGCAACTTCAAATGCTGTGTAAATGAGCGCCTCATCTGTTTTCGCGTCGCGCTCTGATGTCATTGTAATCTCTCTTTGGGTCTCACGCTAAAAGGTCAAGGGGGAAAATAGGCTGTCGGAAAGAGCGACTTGATGACCGCGTTCATCGGAACGATGATTGTCGGTTGACGGTTCGTGCGAAGGCAGGAATCCGCTAATGTAAAATACATTACAGTAGGCTTACAGTATGTTTATTTTACACGGATTTCACAACGAGGATAATACTGTACAATTCAATAATATAATGCGCTAATAACTAGTAATCTTCAACAATGGCTGAAAGTGACTGGTAGCTTACCAATAACAATGCTCTTTAGATTTACCAAAGAGATTTAGTTAGCGATGAAATTAGTCATCGCTGAAATTGGCAGTCTTTCAGGCCTTCATTTTATCCCATTTCATAAGGACACCGACATCATGAAGGGGTAATAGTCGTCATTATACATCAAGATTATAAAAGCTGAATTCACCATGTAATCCATGCTAAGCGTGGCTTCTTTCCGTGCGGTATTTAGAGGACGTTTTTTTTAAATTTGTGGCAGTACTTTGGTGGGAATCAAAATCGGATCAAATTTGAAGCCAAAGAGCTGACACAACCGGTAGAAATATACCATCGCCAGGGGAGCTTTTGATTCCCATAGTTGTGTCGGAGTGTGAGTGTGTGTGTGTGCGTGCGTGTGTGTGTGTGTTGGTAAAAACTGAACTCTTTCAGAATAAATGGCACCTATCATGCATAGTGGCATTCCCTTAGTGTCAATTATCGGTCCTGTATTGGATGATAATGGCGGCAATGGGCTGGTGTTTCCTGACAGGCTGTTATTATCAGCCCTGACAGTGCTGCAGTAAATGTCAAAGACAGTGTAACAATCCTGCAGTGCTCTTCATGCAATCTGCTGTAACCGCCGTGGCGGAGAGACACATTTCTGGGGGTCTTTTCTCGCTGGGGTTTTTCGCTCCCTTTCCTCTTTAAAGCCATCGCTGACGTCGCTTTCCCCTCTGAAACATGGCCGAAACCTGAACACCTTAAAGAGCCACAGCATCGCGGCCCGCCGGTCGCCGGACCACCCACCGAGGGGGAACGGCCCGGCGCGGGAAAAACAGGGCGCCAAACGTAACGAGGCCTTTGCCGTCGGCGGTAAATGCCTTGCGGCGATCGATGCTAAAATTGTTTATTTGACAATTTCAGCGGGGATCGATAACGCCCATGTGACAGCGTAACACGGGCCCTGATGGACGAGCACTTTATCTCGCCGCCATCGGCTTCGCCGGCTCTCTCCGCGTTCCCCCGGGAGCCCGGCCAAGGTCGCGTGCACACGGGGGGGGGGTGTCACGACAGCCCCCCCCCCCCCCCCTCAAACGGCGAGCATATGGCCGCCGCCCCAACACGGGCACTCAGCACGCCGGCAGCAGCTCTGCTGAGTGGCGCGTTCTGAAATACCCATAATGCCACAGGATGCACGCACGCGACATATAGCCGCTGCAACGTGAGACTCTGGTCGACCTACAGCCACCGCGGTTTACAGACAGGACGCGCGGTCGCGTCGGCCTCTTTGGTACTAACGAGCGAAGAATCGTATCCGATGTCGGCACGTTAACGCCCAATGGAAATGGCCGCTCTGTAATGGAGCCCGCCGCCGTTCATAAAGGACACGGGGCGGCGAGCGGAAGAAGCACATATGTCGTCACCTCGACGGCGGGGGTCGGCTTGACCGCGCCCATTTCCTGTTTCCTGTTCCGCCGGCCTCAGCGTTTCCTGTTTATTGTCCTTCAAAATGGCGTGTGTGTTACGGACACGCCCTGTTTCCACTGGGTTCGCCGTCACCGTTGACGAGTTCGTCTCTTCTTCGGTTGTATATGTTCTTTTTTTTGGGGGGGGGGGGACAAACATCCTTCTACGCTGTGATTCGTCGATTCTTTGAAGATATTTCTGTGATTGACGGTTTGGCGCAACAGTCGGCAGTAACGCCTTCTTTTGTTTTGTGCGTTTTGCGCTGTTATCTGAATTGCTTCATGCTTCACAATGAGAGCTAAAAAGCCGCACCAAACATCGCCCCAGACCGCAAAGGGCGTGGCAGACGCACGCCATTGCAGCGGCCGGGCGTGGCGGAGGGCGTGGCCATCGCGGCAGACGCACGGCGTGCAGCGGCCGGGCGCCGCAGAGGGCGTGGCCATCGCAGCAGCCACATGCCCGTGTGGCTGTGTGGGTTCTCCAGAAGCCAGGGCAGAAACATCCAGGAATAAAGACGGCACACCGTGCCAAAATTCCATCATGTCACTCCGAGGCCCGAGGCAACCTCGGTTTAAATTGAACAGGAAAACACGCAAGAAAAAAAAAAAAAAAAAAAGACCGGCAAACGGCCCGGTTCTGGTTCTGTGTGGACATTTTGACTGAGCCACCCACCTCCCCGCCGCGACACAGCGTTGATTCAATGGGCACTAAAAGACGACACAAAACAAATGGCTCTCCGCCGCTAATGTGGGTAAGAGAAGGCAGAATCATGAGGCCAGCCCGGGCAGCGGCATCTGTCTCACCACACCCACACCTCACGTCTCCCCCCGGGGAGGCCCCTGGAAATGAAGATGCCCACAAAACAGGTAGTATCACCTGGGGGGGGGGGGAAGGCCGTCACCTAAATAAATGGCCGTCACCCCCACCCACCCACCACACACCCACCACGCTCCACTCTGGGCCTGGAGGTTGATAGTGGTGGCGGTGAGTGGAGTATAGAGCAGTGCAAGCCACAGTCGTACAGTGGGGCTGCATCACTGTTCCCCAGTGGAGGAGGGAGGCGGAGGAGGAGGAGGGAGGAGGGGGACAGGGGGGGGGGGGGGGGGGGACTATGGCGATGGCAGACCCTCGGTCAGCAGGGATCTGTTTATGCGGAATGGGGAAGAGGAGGAGGAGGAGGAGGAGGGGGGAGGAGGGGGGAGGGAGGAGGAGTGGGGGAGGAGGGGGGAGGAGGGGGGGATCTCCCCCGGCCCCTCGCTGCCGTGCCGACGGTGAGCTGTTGTCAACGTTCATTTTGCTTTGTCAAAACCCGGCGTGTGTTGTGAATCATTACCTGTCACGGTACAGGGCCTTGTGTACACACACACACACACACACACACACACGTACACACACACACACACACACACACACACACACACACAGTGCACGTGCACACACACACACACACACACACACACACACACACACACACACACACACATACACAGTGCACGTACACACACACACAGTGCACGTGCACACACACACACACACACACAGTGCACGTGCGCACGGCGCAGGCCCTCTCACGGAGAACAGAGGACTGCTGGCGGCAGATGAGATGTAGCAGAGGGGAGCTACCGCTTGTCATGTTCTGGAAGCTTCTGGGAGTCTGCTGTTTTTCATCTGCCGACAAGGAAAGAGAAGCGAGGAGAGCTGGGAAGATCTGGTTTTGTTTTGTTTTTTTCCTTCTGTGTGTGTGTGCGTGCGTGCGTGCGTGTGTGCGTGTGTGTGCGTGCGTGTGCGTGCATGTGTGTGCGCGCGTGCGTCTCTGAAAGTGCATTAAGTGGAGCTTTTACACCAGAGCACAGATCCAGCATTAAGTCAAGCCCTGACTCAGAGAGGCGCGGAGAGGCGGAGCGGACCCAGGCCATCCCCTGACCCCCGCCCCCCCCCCCCCAGACCCCCCCCGCCCCGCCCCGCGTTGGTGTCTCTTAACTCCGGCCCACCAGCTGTCATCGGCATTACTGCCCCTGACAGCGGGGGGGTCCTCTCATCGTTTAGGTGCTCTCAGGTTGTCAGCCACCACCCGGGAGGGTCGTACCACTACAGCGGGGACAACGGGGGGGGGGGGGGGGAGTGGAGTCCTTTTTTTTTCTTCTTTTTTTTTCATATTTGAACCTGAAGTCAGAAAAACGAGCATTGTTATGGAAGTCTCCGATGTCTGTTTTTTTTTTGTTTTTTTTTGTTTTTTTGTTCTCCATCTTCTTCGGTTTTGTTTCGGTCGAGTTGGCACGGTATTCCCCCCCGCCCCCCTCCGCCGCGTTTGCCTTTCCACGGAGCGCAAACAGACAAGAGGCAGAGTTTGAGAACAAGAGAGCACGTACGGCGCTGGCTGGAACACAAAGCGTGGGGAACACAACAAGAGTTTTGGGATACCAGGCCGGGCTCGGGGGTGGTGGTGGTGGTGGTGGTGGTGGTGGGGGGGGGGGGTCGGAGGAAACTAAGCATTTAATCTCGGTGGTGTGTGTGTCAAGTATACACTCTCCCCCTGAGGAGGGCTCGTGTTACGTTTACATCTTCTGTGTGTACCCCAACTCTGCGGCCATTAAACAGGGCAGGTGGGGGGGGGGGGGGGGGGGGGGGGGGGGGGGGGGGGGAACAGAGAAATATCTGGAGTCTTCAGAAACAAACCTTTTTATTGCCATGGAGTCCCAGCACAGTGGGTTCAGCGGGGAGGTTAAGGGTGGATCCTGAACACTTTCCACGCCACCGCTCTGGCTCAGGCGAGTGGAAAGTGTTTGGTGGGAGGTGAGGAATAAACACATACTTGCGTACGAACTTGGCCTGTTTGTTTTTTTTTTTCAATGTGAGAATGACACCCTCTACAACACCAGTAAACCAAAAAAAAAATTGAAATGTGATTAGAGTCAGATTAATAATTAAAGGGCGTTAATACCCCGCGCACGGTTTATTCAACCTATGTTTTAAATGTACATCGCGTTTTCATTGGGATGCATATTTTTAGACCCTTAATTGCCTCTCGCTATTCACAATAAACTTACGGGGCATTAATACCCCCCCCCCACACTGTCTTTAACCTATTTTCACTATAAAACAAACAGCTAATCCTAGATCCCCAAGCCTGCTTTGACGCCCACCCTGCCCTCTGCTACACACACACACACACACACACACACACACACACACACCTCCTCCTAGACAGCCTTTGAATCCCCCCCCCCCCATCCCAGCTCCCTGTTAATTAAGATCACAGGAATGATAATGTATTGAATATGCACGGGCACCTTTAATCTAAGAATATCTCACCCCGGTGGAGAGGAGACACGGGCAGCGAGACACAAAGTGGAGGCTTCGGTCAACACCTTCAGGCTCCGATCCCCTCCATCGGCAGGCCTTGTGTTGCTCCCCGTGCGTTATATCACATGTTCATTTCAGTGCCTGGACAGTTTTGATTGATGAATACATCAATTGACCCCCCCCTCCCCCACAACACACACACACACACCACACACACACACACGCACCCCCAGAACATGTAATTGAATATATATTTTTTTTTTGTTTTCATGTTCATAATCCCCCCCCCCCCCCCCCCCAGCTCTCCCTTCCCCCCCTGCCCCCGCCCCCCGGGAGGGGGTCTGACATCACAGCGCATTCGAGCGATTTGATATGAATCGCATTACGGCTAATGTGATGAAGTGCCGTGGCGCTATGGTTATTATTATGAAGGGGCCGTCGCGGGGGGGTGGCGGGGTGGCGCGGCTCTGCAACCCGCAACGCCCTTAATCCCACGTTTCTGGCGGCGGATGCCAAGCGGTCCGGACGTTAATTCCGATCGTCTCGGCAACCGTGGGCTGCGCGGTGAACGCGCGTCTCCGGTATCTCGGCGACGAGCGAAGGAGCCTCCGTGAGGGCGAGATGCGGCGGTGGGTTAATCCCCCCGGCGTCTCTCAGTGTTCTCCTTGATGCGAGGGGGCGCAGACAGACAGAGTATAATTGAGTGTGTCATAAAATTTTCAGCAGACGTCGATCAGTGCTTGATATGGGGTAATTATGTCATACTTTATTACCGGCCGCACGTGTATTTCTGAACCGTACAGTGCGCCGCTTCGCTCGCAGGTTAGTGGAACGTCCTCCCCAGGCAACAAGCTGTATAAATATTATTGAGGTTTATGTGCGTTTGCATTGTACGCTGCCCCGTGATGCAATGCTTAATTTGAAATGTATTATGTAACTACTTTTCCTAATCGCTCTCGGTAAAGGGTCAGTTTTTCCCATGACTACTACCGTGAGATATCCAGGGTTTCTTAGTTACAGTGCTCAGGAAGCCAAAATAAATTACATTATGTAACGTTTAAAAAAAAAAAAACATGACCTAATGCATAATCTAAAAACCAAATCACTTGAGTTATTCCACGTTCATCTGTGTAGCTATTTTTTCAGTTATTTAGTTATTTATTGCTCTATTTTCACCCAAAACACCTCCTTGTATGTGTGAGGGGCTCACCACTTCTCTCAGAGTGGTCACAGTAACCCATTCAAGGCCACGGTAATATTGAAATCATGGCACAAACAGATTCAGGGTCAGTGTCATGGCAGAGCGTGTCACGATAGCCGAGATTCTGAAGGCGGTGGCGTTTTAATGGACGAACGCGCGCGTATGAGACGTCCAACATCGCCAATGACGCCATACACGCCACCTCAGCAAAGATACGGGATTCCATTTTGAATGGCCGTGTTGAAAGAAGAAGGACACAGAGAGCGACAGAGGCCCCGTTGGCGTTGTTATGGAGAAGATTTGCCGATATCCCGTTCACGTACGAAAACTCTGCGGAATGTGTTTACTTGTGGGGGCTTGCGGAGATAATTGCGGTGGCTGATCTTTAGCCGTACCCGCGCGTCATTGCCGTGCGTGATGCTGGTGTGTGTGTGTGTGTGGGTTTGTGTGTGTGTGTGTGGGTTGTGTGTGTGTGTGTGGGTTTGTGTGTGTGTGTGTGTGTGGGTCTGTGTGTGCGTGGGTCTGTGTCTGTGTGTGTGTGTGTGTGTGTGTGGGTCTGTGTGTGTGTGTGTGTGTGTGTGTGTGTGTGTGTGTGTGTGTGGGTCCTGTGTGTGTGTGGGTTTGTGTGTGTGTGTGTGTGTGTGTGTGTGTGTGTGTGTGTGTGTGGTGTGTGTGGTCTGTGTGGGTCTGTGTGTGTGTGGGTTTGTGGGTCTGTGGGTTTGTGTGTGTGTGTGTGTGTGTGTGTGTGGGTTTGTGTGTGTGTGTGTGTGTGTGTGGGTCTGTGTGTGTGTGTGTGTGTGTGTGTGTGGGTCTGTGTGTGTGTGTGTGTGTGTGTGGGTCTGTGTGTGTGTGTGTGTGTGTGTGTGTGTGTGTGTGTGGTGTGGGTCTGTGTCTGTGTGTGTGTGTGTGTGTGTGTGTGTGTGTGTGGGTCTGTGTGTGTGTGGGTTTGTGTGTGTGTGGGTCTGTGTGTGTGTGTGTGTGTGTGTGGGTCTGTTGGTGTGTTTGTGCGTCACAATGTACACCTCCGTGTTACTTCTCACCGCGGACCCGGCGCCATTAGCTTAATTTTTCGTACCGTTTAATTAAAACGAACGCAGACAAAAGGTCAGACTCTTGGCGCCCGCGTCTCTTATCTCCAGGGAGGGCGGGTGAGTGATATCATTGGAGGTTTAAGCGCCACGTTTCTCATATAGCGCTTCCACGTGCCAACATGTCAATAATCATAAAGAGAACACACACGTGAGCACGCAGACACATCGCGGCGCCCTCATTTGGAGTCTAAAACACATCTTCGCGTGAAGAAACACAATCATTCAGGATGGCTTCTTCAGGTTAGGTTTACGCATAATAGAGGCAGAAACGAAGGACTCTTTGCACTGAATACCTGCGCGTGTGTCCACATCCATGCTGTGGGGTGTTTGACGCCATAGTGGTGAGGGTGTTTAACCCCCGTAGGGTTCTGGGTCCAGTCCCTCATGTCCAGCCGGTGTCATGTAGAAGCAGTGGACACCGCTTCCAAAGGACCTTGTGTCTGGAATGCACTGTCCCCTTGTGGATGCAGTGTTGTTTCCGAGCTGTTCAGTTGCAAGATGCAAGCTCCCTGCTGGATACCACTGAATCCCACACACTACACTACTTCAATTATACAATGTAATACCGGGGATTTGTAGAACAATGGTGGGCCATTTGGATGAACAGTTTTAGTCTTAAATTGCTTGATTCCATTGTGATGAAGTTGACCTTTAATGCAAAGTGTGCATTCCATTGAATCGACCTTTTCTATATTGGGTTTATTTTTGTATATAGAATATAGATATGTATACAGTTAATATAGAGATATATAGATCTATCTATCTATATCCATTGTGACATCATCTAGGTTCCTTTGGTTGGTTGCTGGTCAGGGCTGAAGTTTGACCGCAGCGATGCATGTGAAGGAGCGGAATAAAACATTAGCTTATATTGTCTTTTGTTTACCCACATGGCGGTCTTGTTTAATGTATAGTGCTTTCCCCAAGACCACATAAAATACGCAAGCACACAATAGCCATATATAACACGTGCACGCACACACTGCACGCACGCACACACACACACACACTCTCACACAATACATAAAACATGCTCGTGCACACACACACACACACTCACACAATACATAAAACATGGTCGTACACACACACACACACACACACATCCACACACACACACACGCACACGCACACACTCACACAATACATAAAACGTGCTCGTGCACACACACGCACACACACACACACACACACACTTCACACACACACACGCACACGCCCATATTACGATGGAGCGTGACAGGTCCGCCACCCCTCCCCCTCCGTGCGGTCAGCAGTAAGTCATCGGAGGTGTAAATCCCGCCCTTGGGCCCCGTCCTCCTGGCCAGAGCCCCTCCCGTGTGGCACGCACCAGAAGGAGCAGCGTGTCGTTCGTACCCCGGACCCCTTAATGGGGCAGGGGGGGGGGGGCGACAGCAAGCACGACGGAGGGTCCTCAGTGCGTCGCCATGGCAACGCGGCATCCATCAGCGGCAGCCGGGGCGCCGCCGTGCTGTCTCGCCTCCGATATCCTCCTCCCTCCTCCCCTGACCTTCCGCTCACACCGAAGCGGTGTACGGTTTCCCTGCCGGAGGCGCCGGCCTCCCGCCCAGTCGGGGCCGGCGCTCCGGGTGGGCTCTGGGTCGGCTCCGGGTCCCGCTCGCTCACAACACCAACGGGGAGACGGGCCGCGCTGCACGGGGCGCCCCGGCTACAAACCAAAACCAGAACCAACCTCTCTGTCTTTATGTCTATCTGTCTGTCTATCCTTCCGCCTGACTGTCTGTCTATCTGGTCTGTCTTGTCATTCTGTCTGTCTGTCTTTCTGTCTGTCTATCATTCCATCTGTCTGTCTGTCTATCCTTCCGTCTTGTCTGTCTGTCTCTCTGTTTATCATTCCATCCGTCTATCTGTCCATCTGTCCTTCCACCTGTCTGTCTATCTGTCTGTCTGTCTGTCTGTCTGTCTTTCTGTCTATTCATTCCTTCTGCCTGTCTGTCTGTCTTTCTGTCTATTCATTCCCTTCTGCCTGTCTGTCTGTCTATCTGCCCTTGGTTCCATATTATTCTGCGAGCCTCAGGGCTCAGTTCAGATGTATTGATCAGATTGGAGCTTGGCTGTTCACGTTATTTAAAAAAAACAAAAAAGTGCGGCGTTCATTCAGCAGTCGATGGAGCCGGCCGCTTTGTGACCAGACGAGAGCGATAACGGCCCTCACTGAAACCCATCTCATCCCAAATGTCAGGACGTTCGATGGCTTACATCCCGCCGCATTAGTGCTATTGACTCCCATGACGGTCCCTCAGCCGACGGACCGCTTCCTCGTTTGCCTCCATGGCGGGGGATTCCGCCAAAAGTCATTCTAAAGTGCCCGCCAAAAGTTTGTGTGAATTCCCATGACTGTTCAGACTGAGGTGGCGTCGCAAAAAAAAACAACCCAAAACCATGACCTGTATCTGATTCAGGGCCGCGTCGTAAAGTGGGCCAGTTTCAGTGTTGGAACGAGATCACGTTTCGTGTGATTGGTGGTCGTTCACGCTGTTGTGATGAATTTGTGTCCTGTGAGCGCGTCACATGAGCAGAGGGGATCCGGGCGCCACTTTTGCTCACGGTGCGAACCCGGGGGGGGCCTGACGGCGCATCCATCTCTCTACCCATTTATCTGTTTCAACCTCTCCCCCGGCCCCGCTGTGTCAGTGATTATCGTGTATTAGGCCCGGCTTGTGCCGTCCAATGAGATCCGATCACCATTGGGCACTCAGAATCACAGACTCTTGTTGTGTTTTTGTTTTTGGGCCCCCTTCGTCTAAATGAAAATAATTGCAGCGTGTCTACAATATGTTCGGTGAGGGGGGGCCTAGCATAGAGTTGGACCGCGTTTGTACGCACTCTCCGATCGTTGACATCTGTATCGCACAAAGCGCGAGCTGCTTTTTATTCGCTGTGTTCTTTTCATTCTGCAACTATGGAGAATTGCTGTGAATATTCATGCGTTTGCCCTTTCTGACGCTCCCTCTGGGTCGCGGGTTGCAGTATTACACATAGTTTGTACCCAGTATTCTCTCCGTCTCTGGCTCGGGGGGTGGGTTTTGTTTTACGGAGAGTCTGTGAATAGCAGTCGCTATTACAGATCTCGCTGGCTGCTCGTTAAGTTGTTTAGCCAAAAGTATCCCCAGGGTGGCGAACATACACACACACAAAACACACATGCCCGCACACACACACACACATGCCCCGCACACAACACACACACACACACACACACACATGCGCGCGCACACACACACACACACACACAGACAAGCACACACACACACACCACACACACACATGCGCGCACAACACACACACACACACACACAAACACAGACACAGCACACACACACACACAAACACAGACAAGCACACACACACACACACACACACATATCACATAACACACACATATCACATAACACACACTCACATAACACACACTCACACAACACACATAACAGTACTCACCATGCACTTATCACAGTCGGTGTGTACTTGACCCTTCCCTTCGTCGGATGTTCTCGTTTCTTTCTCTCAAGCAATTAACAGGGATAGTGGAGGAGGGTTTTTTTTTTTTTTTTTTTTTTTTTCCGAGACCCGATGAAAGATGCATATCAATAATTTAGGGGCCCGATCGTAGTTTCATCACAAATTGATGGCCCAATTCAACACACTCAGGGGATGACTCTCTCAAGACGTCCTCTCTGGGATTCATAAATGAGGGTCAAGAGAATCTGCATTGAATTGATTTTTTTTTTTTTTTTTTTTCGGGGCAGCTGTCCTGAATGTTGGTCTCATTTCGTCATGGTGTGGGTTTAACTTTATATGTTCTACTGTTTTGGTTGTATGGCAGTAGCTGTTGAGCGCATGGAACAGAATAGTGTAGTTGAGTGTATGCAACAGTGTAGAATTGTATAGTAGAGTGGATGCAACAACTTGTATGGTACAGTTAAGCATATGAAACAGTATAGTAGAGTGTATGTAACAGCATCCTATAGTAAACGGTATGTAACACTATGGTACAGTTGGGTCTGTGTAGCAGTATAGTATCGTACAGTGTATATGACAGTAAAGCAGAGTGTGTTGTAACAGTATAGTATATTGCAGTGTATGTAACAACATAGTATAGTAGAGTGTATCTAGCACTATGGTACAGCTAGGCATGTGTAACAGTATAGTATAATACAGTGTATGTAACAGTATAATATAGTACAGGTGTATGTAACAGTATAGTATAGTAAGTGCAGTACAGTGTATGTAACAGTATGGTACAATTACGCATTTGTAACAGTTTATAACAGTATAGTACAGTATAGTAACATTATAGTATAATGCAGTGTTATGTGACAGTATAGTATAATACAGTGTATGTAATCATTCTATAGTAAACTGTATGTAACACTATGGTACAGTTAGGTGTTTGTAACAGTGTAGTATAATACAGTGTATGTAACAGCATTCTATAGTAAACTGTATGTAACACTATGGTACAGGTAGGTGTATGTAACATGGTGTAACAGTATAGTATAATGCAGTGTATGTGACAGTATAGTATAATAGAGGTGTATCTTGTAGCACCATGGTACAGCTAGGCGTGTGTAACAGTATATCACAGCAGAGTGCGTGTAACAGTATGGTACAGTCGAGTGCATGTACAGTTGAGTGTGAGGGATGAGGCCAAAAGAAGGAGTGTGATTGTATCACTTCGTGTCTGCCATCAGCCGACTGCTCTCTACCCATTAATCACGACCCACACTTTGTAGCTTGACCTCCGACCTTAGTTCTGCATCAAGGCGTAGTGACAGATGGAGGGTAGGGGCTTGTGTCTCCACATCAGATCATCCATTGCTCACACACACACACACACACGCACACGCTGAGATATACAGTGGTCACCCATGGCAACGGTCTAATGGGTCAACCGGCTGTATTTCAGTGGCTGGAAAAACAAGCGTGATTCATTCCTCCTCCCCTGCCCCCCCTCTCCCCCTCCCCCCCCCCCCCCCTCTCTTGTCCTTAGTGTTTGCCTTTTGAGTCTCGTATTTGCAATATGAGCCTTCCATCGCGGCGCCATCGATTTCAAACACTTTGCAGTGACGGCGCTAATTGAAAAAAAGCCCGCCGCAATCGCAGTAACAACAATCAAGGCCTCACTCGCCCCCCCCCCCCCCGGCTTATTTGTCATAAGCATGACGCACGACGCCGCCACCGCCGAAAGGGCGCTGATTAGCGTGAATAAATGAATG
>JAXIVH010000003.1:2148068-2170461 GCA_036785325.1 Urophycis tenuis | reverse complement strand
AAGCTGCTTCCCGAGCTGAAGACTCCTTGGTTGTTGTTTTGGTTTTTTTTTTCACCCCCCCCCTTCTCGATATTAATGTGCTGCCGCCGTCGCCGCGGTGTGGAAAAGTGCAATCAGTGACTAATCAGGACCTCTCTTGTCTCCCTCTCGCCCACAGCACCCAACACGGCCCCCTACGGCAGCACGGGCAGCGGCCAGGTCCGCCTGGCCTGCTGGTCCCTGATCCTGGCACTCTCCGCCTTCATCAGCGCCTACTAGCAAGAGTCTCCACGCCCCGGGACCCGCCCCCCCCCCCCCCCACACACACACACACAACCCCCCCCCCCCGTAGAGTATGGCCGCCCCTCCTCCCCCCACCCCCACCACACCACACCCCCCCTCCTCCCCACACCCCCACCACACCCCCCACCATTCACGATGACTGTAAAGAAGGCCCTTCAAAAGCATTTAGGGAGAAATACATGGTTTGTTTTTTGACATTGGCTGGCGGCTGAAAGTCGGACCCCGGGACCTCCGTCTGGGGGGTGGACGGGGGGTAGGGGTGCGGTGGGGCACGTCGTCAGCGTTACGTTGTGTCAGGAAGATCAACCTCTGGGGTTTTTTCCTTTCTTATTTCTTTTTTTTTTCTTCTTCCTTTTTTTTTGTGACTTTTGTTTTCACCGTGTAAATACTTTGATGATATTGAGGTTTTTTTTTTTTTTCTCTATTTTTGGTTTTATATATTCTGATTGTTTGAGTACCTTTGTGAATCAGTGCTCATTTCCTCCCTGCCCCCCCGCCCCCCAATCAGTTTATTTAATTCCTGTTCCACTTCTTACTCACCCCCTCTCACCCCTCTCTCTCTCTCTTATCTCTCTCTCACCCCTCTCATTCAGTATTCCCCCCTCTCTCTTTCTCTCTCTCTCCGTCTCACTCTTTACACACACACACACACACACAATATCTATTTGTATTAAGTGATGGCAAGAAAAACATACGTTTTTAATTTCTGTTTTTGTAAATGGTTAAAAAGACGTAAAAAAAAACGTGCCAAGTTTCACAGTACAGGGCCCGTGACCAAGCCGATATCGTGTTGAGTATTGAATGTACAATGGAGTGTCCCGCAGAGGAAATGCCTATAGTTAGACATCAATACAAATTATAATTATGCAGTGTGCTAAAACTGAAGAAAAAAAAAACAGAGAAAGTATCAAGGATTCTTTTTATTTTTTATTTTGGGAGGGTGTGGTGCGTTTGTGTTGTTGATTACTCACTTGATGAAAGAATAATTGAGTCCTTTGTAGTATTACAAAAATCCAACTTTCTAGTACCGTGCCTGTTTTAAAAAATCACCTATCAGGCAGCCGTCATAGTAGCAAGTGTAATATATGTTTATATTTTAATATGACATGGGCTTTTTGTTTGAAATGGGGACCAGCTCTTCTGATTTTATCTCTCAGTACGTGATGAAGATGATGATGATGATGACGACAAAGAGGAAACACAGCTCACTACTGCAACACTTATTTCCATACTTTTATTTTCCCTCAAGTGATCTGTTATAAACCTCCATCTTGTTTTGGTGAGTCCATCTTGGTGAATGTCACTGTAATTATGCTGTGGTGGCTTAGAGGAAGTAGAGGGAAATTGTTTTATATCGTGGGGGGCGGGGGGGGGGGGGGGGTTGGGGGCGGTGGTGGGTAATAGTAGAACAAACACAAAAACAATCTTCTCCAAACGCGGCCCCAAATGAAACCTTCTTTAGCGAGTCTTCTCAGAGCCTGCCTGGTGCCGACTGGCTGTGAGTCCCAAACTTCCGGCTCAAGAGTCCGGCGGGGCGGATCGCCGGGGCGGACCGGGGGACGCCGGTCTCCGTCGGCGACGCCCGTGTTCTTCCCCCCCCCCCCCCCCCCCTCCCCCAGAGGCGCCAAGCCGCCATCAAACACACACCCTTCTTTTTTTCTTCTTTTCCGTTCAACTTGTTTAATTCAACATTTTTTACGATTCTGTATTGCCAACTGTATCGCTAAGTGTCACTTTAAAAAAAAAAAAAAACGTTCAAATAAACAAACAAAAAAAAACACACATCTACGAATGGGGTAAGCTGTGAGTTCCCCTCGGTCGACAGAGTGGTCCGCTGTCCACTGCGGAGCAAAGACCCCCGCCCCCCCCCCCCCCCCCCCCCCCCCCCCACACCTGAAAAGGGTGTGACTCTGTCTGAGCGTAGGGTCTGGATGGACGTGGAGGGCAGAAGGCGCGCTGCCTGGTCGCTCTGACCCCCCCCCCCCCCCCCCGTGCTCTCTTGAGTCACCGCCACGCCCCTCCTCTCGAGTCGACCTCCCAGGGCCGCGGCAGGAGTCGAACGCACCGTTGTGTTTTATAGTCATTTACGTACCTCTGTGTGAATAGACGGACGGGGCCCCGACTCCCCCCGGGGGCTAATTAGGACTAACGGGCGGTCTTTTGACCAATCAGAGACCACGGCTGTCAAAACATATCGCGTTGTGGGAGGGGGGGGGGGGGGGGGGGGGGGTGGGGGGATTGGAGCTGAGCGTGTGTACAGGATTAGCTTTTTAAAATACTACAAATACACATCCTACTCATCCATGTGTATCTTTAATCTACGATACAAGAAGATACTATATTGCCTTAATAGAACCATAGACATAAGACAAACCTCCACCGCCAGAAGGATATTTGTGGTTTTTAAAAAGAACAAACCTTTCAGGAGTGGAGCTCACCAACAACAACACACACAGGCACACACACACACATACACGCACACACACACACATACACGCACACACACGGCACATATACACACACACACACACACACACGCGGGTCTTACTCATCCAACCGGACATATTGAGGATTTCAACAGAACAAAACACCAATTATATCAGCTCACTTATCCTCCAGCGACGGTATTGCATTGTGGAACATGTTGTACCGGGAGTGGAATAATAGGCAACAGGTATTTACAAATAAGCCAGATGAAGATGCTGTATACGACCTCCATATAGAGGTCTAACCTTCTCAAAGGCTGGAGCTTTTTATTTCTTCCTTTCGGTCACGTGGACACGCATCACATCAAAATGACTGACCTTCAAACACAAACATGACCTTGTAACTGCAAACCCATAGAAATATAGCCATCACAGTGGGAACCTGAAAGCACAATATCTCTTCTTACTTTTGAAGTTGTGTGGTGGTGAATTTAGGGTCTGTTGAGCGATTTTTGATTTTTTTTTTCAGTTGCCTTTTGTATTTATTTTCTTTTGTATGGGAATTGCTTATCAGCTTGTTTTTGTTTTTGTTTGTTTTTTGGGTTGTTTTTTTTTTTTTTTTATTCTCAAAACTATTGCACCGTATGGTCTTGTTTAGATGTTAAGGTGTATTGAAAATGGGTCAGAAGTGTATTTATTCTCTTCCTTTGTGAAAAACAATGTAAAGGAAAACACACCTGCAATGTGTAACACTGAATATATATATAAATATATATCTTTTATTTTAATGAGGCACAGTACAGGCATACTTTACAATGTTGTCGGGGTCATTTAGATGCCATAAATGTCACTATAATTCCTATTATTTCATTTGATATTTTTTGCAACTGAATAGAACAATGTTTGCAATCTAACTATCTACTTTTTGAAGCAGAGATGGCGCGAGCCGATATAAACAGTATTATAGAACAGATGTGTGTGTATATTTGGAGAAAAAAAAAAAAAAAGAATAGGGTACCTTTTGATCCGTAGCGATCTGGTGTGTGTTGTATTGGTTTTTTTCCCCCACACACTCGCGTGTTCGACAATGTGCAGAGGGTATGGGTGTGCTGCATGTCAGTAAAAAAAAACAAAAAAAAAGTTAACCTGTGTTTTTAAGATGGCCATTTTACAAATAATCGACACTTTTATGAATGGAACCAGTTGTCACTCTTTGTATTTGATTTTTCTTTTTGGGGGTTCTGGAGCCCAGACTCACATTTCCTCCGGCGGCCCGCCGTTCCTCTGTGTTTTGGTTGGAGTCGTCGACGAGGTGAACCTGGAAAAAGCGCTCATGTTTCAGAGTCATGATGATTATTATTACTGTGGCACATTTTGGTGACGGCATGGAGCGTGATGTTGCTTGTCTAAAGAGGTCGAGGCCATGCTAGTATTCCGTATGAAATGTACAGGATGTTCATTACTTTGAATAATGGTATTAACAAGTCCCTTTTATCGAATCACTATTATTTGCAATAAAAGTATTCATGTTATAATACTTCAACACGCATCTCCGGTTAATGAGCACACAGCAGGATTTCTAATCAACGTCACGTGAGACCGCTTGGATAAATAACCTCCTTAAGAAATGTCAAGTAGAGGATCTGGTTGATTGATAACTTGATATTATGGTGCCTCGTATTTATTTTGCACCAGACCCTCCAAAAAAAAGCAGCCAAGCTAAAATCTAACCGGGGCTTTGCTTTTCACTTTGCTTTGTTTCATATTAATTTTTATAAATCATGTTTCTGGAGGTGGGGATCTGTATATTTGTAATTGGTGAACACAAGCCCGGCCTAAAGCAAACAATAAAAACAGCGTCTGTAAAGGTTTCAAATCAACGCCCTATAACCCCGCCAATGTAGAAATATACTTGTTGAAACCCCCGTCTGAAGGCTTCATCCGCTCACACAATAGATCGCCTTCGGTGGAATATCTCCCCAACCAAACAGGAAAGCAGGCTTAACTCACCTCGTGCACTTTCTGGTCCCTTCCCCCAGAAGTGGCGTTATAACACTGTAGGACTGCCGCACTCCAGACGACGTTTTCACCAACTTCTGGAAAGTTATCCTGGTCAGTGTTGGATATATAATGCTATTTTAAGAAAAAAAAGTAGTGAACAAGACAAACATTCACACAACATATTGGTCGTAAACAGTATGGGTCTGCTTACTTTGCCGCAACGTTCCTTTTCGACACCTCTTCCAGTAGCGGAGGAATCAATATGCACACCACTGCCCCGCCGTTCGTCATAATCTAGATTATAGGAATCCTTTCTGCTTTATGGGAGAGGCAAAGCGAGGCATCGGGTTTTATGGTCGCTTCGACCGCCTCCGCTCACACTGCGAGGTGCGGGCAGGTGGCCTGGGTCTTTACATCCAGAGGAAATGTCATGTTGATTTATTACTTTGTCAGAGGAAGGCCATGACACCCAACCTCCCCCCCCCCCACCCCCCCACCCCCCCCCCCCTGCCCGCTCACCCCTCTTCACAGAGAAGACGTCTTCACCTTCATCGTTGAAAGAAAAAAAGAAAAAAAAACTCAAAGCTCAACTTTGAAGTTCAGATAAGAGGATTTTTTATTTTATTCATGCAATTATGCAGGGGGGGCAAGCTGAGGCGCCCTCCACCCCCAGAGCTCTGAGGCTGTGGCGTCCAATCTCCTCTCAGAGGTGTTCTCTGAATTTACCTGTTATCAAGATTGGGACTTTTATCTGTTTCAATAACAAATTAGCGGGTGATAAAATGAAGTTTCATTAATGGTGAAGCAGTGACGATGCCACACCTTTGGGGTGAGAAAGGGGGAAAAACGCTTCACTGAATGTTTTTTTTTTTTTTTTCTGAAGTCATTATTATTTTTTTAAGTGTGGAGCACATTCTTATCAGAATACATGCCCCTCATAACAGGCCTGGTATATTTATCATAATACTTTAATAATAGTTTGGAAGCAATGATAGCTAGTTTTATTAAAGAATACAGTATTAAAAAAGCGAGTCCTAATAATCCACTCGTGAACATGCAACATCACAGGCTGTAGACATAATTAACACAGTTCTGATTAGCAGATGATTCCCATGTTAGATTATCTGATTATTCCTCTATTGGAGTCATTTTAAAGTCCACCTTGGTGTATTTCTTAAGTGGAAAAGTTATATTGGACGCTATCCTACATATTTCAAATTCATGGCCAATTCTATATAAAAAAAAGTTCACAGAATTTTAGATAAATGTTGAAAATTAGTTGCATTATGTGAATGCAGATGAATGCAGGAAGACCTATATTTTATGTCTCAACGTTTTCAAGGTAGGAGAGAAGTGGTTTATTGTAGTTCTGGTTTAGGAATAATTTACGTAAACCGGAACTACAATAAACCACAAGGACATATGTCCTTTCTGATGCTAACACAAAGTTATATGAGAATGTACTTTTGAAACCAATGGTTATAACTTACACTATGGATGCTTTATGGGTTTTATATATATATATGACTCTAACACACATTATATACATCTAAACATGTATTCAACACATTGTTACAACGCACATGGTGTAATAACTCTTTGTGACTTAGTGCCAATGGATTGTGACCCAAGACATGATATAAGCTCTCTTCATTTCAAGAACATAGAGAACGGGCCTAATCTTACAGCACAAATGTAGCAATATATTGTCTTCTGGTGGTTTATGAGCACTGTGAATACGAGCTCACAAGCATCTGGCCAGAGAGAAAGCCGGAGTATTAAGAGCAACAACCCATCACCTGAAGTTAATAAAATCCTTCCTACGCATATTTTCTTGTTTTATTCCTCGGTTGTATTTCTGGAGGGCCTTTGTCTTCCTCTTCCGAGGCCACTGTTCAGTTCAGTGAAGGCGTACTGGAGGTTACGCGCCAGTGATGCCATGTGTAGGGGAACGTGATGTTCTATATGAGGTACCATTTTATGTCATTCCTTATGCCTACACCTGTGACACAGTTAAGACCAATAAAGACCAGAAATGGAAGTGTGCCTCCATTTTAAACGCCTAGGCCATTACAATATTGTATAATGATCTTTAACGATAATGGTATATCAGTTAAGAGGAAAACATCTCTGGTTCAGCGTCGAGGAACTTGAGCCACTCACGGGGTCTGTTGGGGTATATGAGAGAAAAGAGGTTGGGGAGCTCTGTGTTACACAGCAGGGAAGATCCTGCCCAGGTTAGAGACGAGCAGAACCAGGGAGTCCGACGCCGTTCTGTTCACGCTAGCCGCCTCTGTAGCTGTGTGGCGTGGACTAGCGTGGGCCGGCCACGTGGGTGGCGTGAGTGGGAGGGATTTGGAGTACGTCGATAGTACGATTCCTCTTGAAGAATGCGAGAGGTATGGGTTGGCCTGTATTTTGTATTTGTAGATTATATCAGTTATAGGATGTGATTTTACACATTATTGTGTACAATAATTGAACAGTATTGAAGTCACTATTTATCAGCATTGACCTCAGAGGTCACACTGCAGGTATTTTTTAGCAAAATGAAATGTTACTCATTATGACTGGAATTACATTTTTTAGAAGGTCTACCATGTTGACATTGAATAGAACCCACTGAGTTTAATGTAGCATTATAGCCTTTAACTTTGTGGAAAAACATCAGATAATAATCTCAAGGACACTTTGTGATTTATAAATGGGCACCCTGCTAAAGAAACAAACTGAATAGACATTCATAGAAATAAGGATGTTGCAATGTTCGAAGCACTTACATTGCGATGAATAAGGAGTGGTTCTATTCTGAGATGCTGTCAAGCCTCGACACATACCCGTGTGTTGGCCACTCGAGTGGAGAAGAAGGTGATTTGGTGTGAGAGACAAGAGACAAACTGAGAAGGCTCTTGTGTCTTCTTTCGATTCTAGTTTTCAAATGTAGTTCCTTTATTATTATAGGAATGAATTAGCATGGAAGGAGTTTATTGTCTATATCGTGTAGTGACTAGTGTGCTAAACTCCTAGCAGAAAGATGTTGAGTTTTATTCCTAATATCTTCTTAGTCAGTTACTCGTGTCCATAAAAGTGATCGGTTACTGTGCACTATCTAGTACATTATCTATATAACATAGTGGAATACCAACCCAACCAACAAATGACTTGATAACCTAGTCGTGTCTGGTGTGTTTGTGTCACACAGCTGCACAGCACAGAGGTACTAAATTCAATCCCCAATGTCTACGCCAGTCTGACTACGTTCTCCAGGTTAAAGTAACAGATTGTCACGAAGGGTTGTTTAAATGTCCACCTGAGGACATTAGGCGGCGCTAACCCAACAGACTCACTCTTCAACTCACTTGTGTGTGAAGCCCATACTGTTTTTTTTCCTGTCTCTACTGGCATCTGGTCATTCGGAAGGTGGTTGGTTACCTTCCGAATGACTGCCGTCACCCTGCATCACACCTGCTATTACTGCTAATCACCACAAGTGTCGCCAAAGAGACGGTAACAGAAATCTTTGAGGTTATCACTTTAAGTTACTTATTATTAGTCAAGTTAAATTAAAAACGAATTCAATTTGAGGTAAATTTGAAGCCTTTCGATTTAAGCTACTTTCTTTTAGGCGGCTTGATTTTAAGAAGCTATATTTTAAGCAGTTTATTCATAAACTGCTTAAATGTATGCTGTTTTATTTTTAAGAAGCTTAACTTTAAGCAGCTTAATTTTAACCATCTTAACCTAAAGCGGCTTAACAATTAACAACTTGAATTCAAGCATTTTTAGTTTGAGCACCTAAAACTTAAAGCAGCTTAATTTTAAGTGGCTTAACTTGAAACAAAATTTGAAGCTGCTTCATTCTCACTTGCTAGTTTTTGCCTAAATCTGATATTCTATTTAAGCAGCTCAAAATTCAAGTTTACACAAAATGTAAGTGTCTTAATTTTAAACCGCTTAAATAGATGAGATTTGCAATGGATACATTCCTAAAACTAATACAAATCTTAAATTCAAAGCATCAGGATCTCTTCAGAATTGCACATTCATAAAATCGTGAGCCACAACCATAGATTTCAAGTTATCCTGATATGCTCAACAGTTTGTCCTTCTACCAAGGGGATAGTGGTATGTGTTTCAGCTGCGTCTGACCTGGTCCTTCACTCGTCCTTCAGTTGTTTTTTGCTGCTTTTGTGGTCACTGTGTAGCTTGAACCCAGAGCCCTATTAGTCATAAGACCTTTCCAATGAGCCATCACAGAATGTCTCTTCTCTTGAGAACATCACGCGTTGCTCACTATTTGTGGCCAACAACATGTTTATTGTAATGGCTTTGCAGTGTTTTCACTGAAAAATAACTAATAATTAAGTGCACTTACATTGTACTTGGATTTCCAGCACACTGATTTTATTCAAGTTCAAGATTCAAGATTCAAGTAAACTTTATTGTCAGTTTTCATGAATGTACAGGCCATACACAAGAACCGAAATGCCGTTTCTCTCAATCCCTGGTGCAAGACAGCATGCAATATAAATATAAATATATAAAAATATAAGTATAAAAAATAAGAATAAAAATAAAAAATACTAAAAAAATACTAAGGTGGTCGCGAGTGCAATAAACAGTAAATTGTTTTCGTTTAAGACCCTTACAAACAAATATGTTATAGAATTGCCTATAAGTTCAAAAGTGTATTTTTTATCCATAAAACAAATCAATTTATTTTATGAGTACATGTCATTTATACAAAACACATGAAGCAAACAACTAAACAAACTTAAACTGAGTTTACTGGCCAGTCTGTTTGACTTTTTTTGTGTTATCCCCAATTGAATCCCCAATGTCTCAACTATGTTCAACCGAACTGGTTATCCAATGCCGCACTTATCCAACTGCACCAAAATGTGAAGTGATTTTTCATAGGCAGAAACTAGCTAGGACATTGGTTATCAATACCTTTGTGCTGGGTCTCAAACTAGCAACTTCACTATCAAGTGAGTTCTTGGTTTCTTTAGACTGTTCTACTTCATATATATACTTATTACTGGTAAGTAATTACCTTTATGGATAAGAGAAACTGACTATTAATATGTAATAACTAAAATAATGAATAAGTCAATGACTTATGAATGATTTATTGATTGCTTATTCTGGAAATTATACTCCTACTACTCGTTACCGTTCAGCGAAGAACAAAGAACCTTGGTCATGCTTATGAGGCATGAAATCATACAATGACCCATCTCATCTTGTTTCTGTACCACTAAAGAGACAAGCCGATATTACCACCAGAGAGACAAGCTGAGATTGGCAACAAATGTTTATTTGTAGGGGCTAGGCAGTTAGTTTTTAGGTTAAATATAATTTAGATTACATTTAAGATAAATTAGACACATTTTGATAAAAAACACATTTCTCAAAAGGCTATAGGCTCAATCCTCAACACAGTATGTGCTCATGTTGAAGGGATAATGCTATCAATTTCAGCTATTTTGTTTGTCCTTTTCTAACATTGAGCTCTTATGTTGGGTTATTTTGTGCCTGTTTTCTATCCTTTTAAATTGTTATTTATTTATGAATGCAGCATCATGCATTCCTTTGAAGAGAGTTTTGTAAAATAATAAGATGTCCTCCACACCAAGTTCAGATGGTTGCAAGTCCGTTGTAGGCTATTAAACCACATTAGATTCATTCAGTTCCATTTATTTTCAATGAGGGATGGTATTTCACCTACTGCCTGTTTTTATTTGGGTTATACATTTTGAGGACACTATATCCTTACATTCCTCGGATGCCTGAATCATAGGGAGGCAATTTCTAATTTGGTTTTAGTCATTAACCTCAACCTTGCAATTTATTTTCCCCCAGAATGTCATCTGAAAATTATATAGGTATAACTTTTAGCCTAACTTTTAGGTTGTGACTGGAATTAATGTTAACTCATTCTGACTTTGGGGTAAACTAATGGGTAATTCAAAGTTTTGGTAATTTCTTGCATATTTTGATTTTTTTTTTTTTAATCAAAGAGATGTACAGATGTATGCAAATGCTTCGTCCCACCAATGTCCTATGGTGCGCTGGATGTGACAAGATTTACATCAAAGTATTTTCATGACAGCCTAATTTCCACATTAAGCTTCTTAGGACCTAAGGGATCTTGTCTTAGGACCCATAGGATCTTATCTTATCTTATCTTACTTCTCCCCAGACCTACAGCACCACTTCTTGGTGATTCTTTAAGCAAGTCAACGTTCGATTTCTTAAAAGATTTTAGGTAGTTCGCCTGAATTTCAGACACACACCGAAAAGGTAGCGAGTGATTCACGACGAATGAGGAAATTCCCGTTGATAGCGATGTATATCCATGTCTCTAAACGGTCAATCTTCTCCGATAAGCGCGGCACCTGCCCGACACATGAGAGACAACGCAGAAGCTTCAGATCGGGTTCTGCGAGGTATTTGTCAACCCCGGGTTCTCATTATTTTCAGTGAGCTGGAAAATAAGTTGCTCGCCGAGGGACGCAGCGGGCTGAGGTAATGCATGGGTTTTAGAGCAAGCGGTCGAGACTGATGACTGACTCCCATAGTGAGAGTTAGGCGAATGTCACTCCAATAAAATATTGAGCAAGTCGCCACAGAATTGCAAGGAGAATGCTCACCTCTGACAGCAAATTAAGTCCACGATTTAGTTTTTTTTTTTTTGTTCTTTTGCCTCAAAGGAAGGATTACATTATTTGATATACACTGATAAGACACAATAGATCGTGACACCAACAAATAAGCAAATATCCAAATGCGTGTAGAAAGTTACACCAGGGAACAATATATTGGATTCACCTTGTTAACTTTTGTCTTTTTCACTTGTCTTTACATATGTATGTGTAGTCATTGCTCACACGCAGTAGATATGGCTGCGAGGCTGCTTGCATGGCAACCGCTCACTTTTCCAACAGTTTTTCATACAACACTGACAAATCATAAGGTCAACTAAACTCAGCTCCTTTGCACTAAATCAACTATAAATTTATCACATGCGCACATATAATTCAGTGTTTTCTTAACACTGTCAAATTGGAGAATATAGGTGGATGACGAATTATTCAGTCCAGTAGCCGAATTAATGACTGGAACAAGAAAGTGAAGACAGGGATACTCTGGGGGGGAGGGGGACACCAGGGCTGAGTGGAAGCCACTCTCTGTAGCTTAATTGCCCCCCCCATCCTCCCCCGCCCTCCCCCCATCCTCCCCCACCCTCCCCCCATCCACCGACTCATTTAAAACTTGGCAGGCCTCTGCTGTGCACGTCACAGAAGTGCAGATGAAGTGTGGAGCACACTTCAAAAGTTCCCATAATTAAAGCCCATAAAAATAGACCCAGAGGAGACGAAGATATCTCTGTAGAACAATAAGTCCCCATCGATTAGTAAGCTGTGGACAACAGTCAGAGACCCTCGGCCAGGTAAATAAATAGCTGCAAAGCTACTTATAATACCCCCAGGCTCACCTAACCAGAGGTGACGTGTGCGTTGGTGGGGGGGGGGGGGGGGGGGGGGGATCACGATAGGGGATTATGCAAATGTTGAGGAGATGGGGTTTGTGATCCAGAAAGCCTTCCCTCCCACCCAAATGGAACTGTAAGTGACCGAAAGTCAGGAAGGAAGGAAGGGGAAGGGAAGGAAGAGGAATTTGCGACAGTATTTTGCGAGATGAAAAGCCTGCATAATGATCCCTCTGTCTGCCGAGTCGGAGCTCTCCACTCACACAGCAATTAGGATGCCAGGGACAGACCGGAGAGGGCCGGCCGGCCGCATCGTTAAACGTCCTCATATTTAGTCGCGGCACGAGACCGTGATGACAAATATCCCCCCCCCCTTTTTCTGCTGTTTGTTATTTATTTTATCGATTAAAAACAACAACGACGGCGTCGACGTCGACGGCTGGCTCGCTAATGGCGGCGTTATTAATTGAACACCTCCGCGTGCTTCAGAGAGCCGCACTAACCCGCTAGCGGCCGGCGCCAGGTCCTCCCTCCGTCTTACTGAGGGATGTGGCGTCCGTGGGTAACACGATACATTATCCAACACGCCACCGGAGCCCATGGCGTCCGGGATAATGGCGGTTTGATTGTTTTTTCGCTCGCTCCTCGGGAGGCCAGCGTGGCAAATATGGATGTAATCGTTTCGAGTTTATCGTGCGCCCGCGTGGCTAATGGCATAATGACATATCGCCGATGGCCGTGGGAAGGAGAAGAAGGAGAAACAGCCCAACATGTAATCAGCGTGGCGCGCCAAGCTTCATCAGAACATATTGAGATTTTAAATGCATGTTGTCAGCGTGTCATCGCCGAGCCAGGCCGGGCTCTCCTCTGCCTCCCATACCGTCCTGAGATAATACGCAAATAAATGGAACGGAGCGAGAACTAGGGCCAATGAGCATCCTGCCCCTCTCTCTCTCTCTCTCTCTCTCTCTCTCTCTCTCTCTCTCTCTCTCTCTCTCTCTCTCCCCTATCTTCCATCTGTCACTCTGGGCCACTTCCCCCGAGCGAGAGGGGGGGCTTCCTACGTGACCTACGCTGCTCTCAGAAGATGAACGAGATGGCTCTGGTCTCTGTCCTCAGTCTTCCTCCTGCAGACAGCCAGGGAGGGAGGGAGGGGAGGAAGGGAGTGGGGGAGACAGACATTGGGGGAGGTTGCTGAGTCAGACAGGTAGGGAGGAGAAAGGAAGTCAGGTAGCGGGGCTAGGCATATAAGCAGCCAGGAAAAGGAGTCGAGGCTTTTTTTTTTTTTCGATTATACATTCGTGGGTCGACTCGAGTCTCCTCAACCGTACTTAGCTTTGGTACCCCGGGTACACCTGCCTATAGCACCCCCATCACAGCTCATTACAGTCCATCACAGCTCATCACAGTCCATCACAGCTCATCACAGCTCATCACAGCTCATCACAGCTCATCACAGCCCATCACAGTGAGCCCCATGAAGCTGCCCTGACGTCACCTTCAACGCGGGACCCGCAAGGATCGACGCCCTTGCATGAACAACCCTTGCTGCCCAATTGAGGCTGCACCTCCCCAGCGGACCACCACCACCACGTGGACCGGCCCGGCCCGGCGCGGCTGCTGCAGGACCGGCCGAGCGCACAGAAAGTCCTGCGGGTTTGTGCAGGATCAGGTCCATGCAGACGGAAACCCCCCCCCCAAAAAAAGGCGAGCGGAGTTGAGTTGAGCCAGTACCACACGGTGGTAAAGAGCCATTAGGGAAGCAGAGCAGGCAGCCAGGCAGGCAGAGACAGGGGAGAAGGGGGGGGAGGGAGCTGGGTGAGAGGCTGGGGTCCTTGCCATTGAGCATTGGGAGCTCCAGCGCCAGCATGGTGTTTAGAAACACACACCTGCAGGAGAAAGGAGAGAAAAGCCTGCAAACCAGAGAGACTAATGAGGCGGCGGGCCCACCGCTGCCTTCCCCCCGCTAATCAATCCAGCGGGCTGTTAGAGAGAGGCTGGAGAAGTGGCCGGTTAGCCGGCACCACAGCCCCGACCTGATGAGGAATAATTAACCGCAGCAGCAGAGCTTGACCACATGGGCTGCAGCGATGGGGAGGACCTTCGGGGGGGGGGGCCTTCAGGGTGACAAAGGGGAGCAGCAGGGAAAATACACTGGGTTTGGATCGCCACGGTCCACAGACCATCTGGAGGTTTGCTTGAGAAGGATGGAGAGACAGAAGGAAGAACGAAGAACCCGAGCTGAAGTGATGGCCTACATATGAATTAAATTACATATTACATATGAATTACATATGAATTACATATGAATTAAATATGAATTCGATTCAGTAAATAAGATCACAATTACATATTTTAGGGTCTGTTTCTCTTTTTTTTACCAGGTTCTTGTGCTTGTGAGAGGCTGGGGTTGTAACTTTGTTTTTCCATAAAATTGTTCTGAAATCGAGGGTAATATACAGTAATATATCGCATTCATCTGTGAGAAAGCGAAGATGAAATTGTCACCAGGAGAAATATACAGACAGAGTTGCATCTCCCCAAGTACGGTCAAAATGTTTATTTGTTTGTCGGCTTATGGAAGTAGATTTTATTACGTGCTTAAGTCCTCTGCATCCACATTTTTGGGCCAAATGGTGTTTCAGTGGCAACATTCATCTAATAAATATTGAATAAATCACCTTCTGTGTTGCTACACTACAGATGTTTTTTTTTTTCAGTCGCTAATGGAACAAATGCGCAAATCTTTCATTTAAAAAGTTATACCGGTCGGCTTTAAACTCAAGATTTTGGTTCCCACTGATTCGCCGTCTGAAAGCCAAACAAACGGTGAAGTAAAAGAGATTAGTGCACTTCGAATTTCAATCCCAGCCGCCTCACCGCCTCTCCTATTTGAGTGTCACACTTTATATTCCCGTTTTCCTGGAGCCAGCCCACATCCTCCTCGTCGAAGAGAAAAAGTCCCAGAAACGCGGCGGTGAAATCGCTGCCGTCGAGGCCCCGTGAACAAAAAAAAAAGCCCCCGCTCGCTAATCACACCTCAGAATCCTCCCCGCCATGTTATTATCCCGGCGCCACATCGCTCAGCCAATCACCTTTGGACAATCAACTCGGCGGCGGCGCCACCCTTGCGCCTACAGACGCGGACCGAGCGCGACTAATGGAAATTTAATCAACGGGCGCGGGCGACAGGGGGGCCTGGAGCTGCGACAGATAAGGCGCCGAGGAGGCAAGAGATGCAAATGGTGTTGATTTTTTAGATGGGGGGGGTCGGGGGGGGGACGCGACGCGTCAAGATCGCTACCCCGGATGCTTTGTGAAGTGGAACCCCCACTCCCCACTTCCCCCTTTGGACCACTTGGCTCCCAGCTTGTCGTTTTGTGAAGGGGGTGGTGGGGGTGGGGGGTGGGAGTGTAGGGGGTGGGGGGGGGGGGGGGGGGCGTGGGGGAAGTCGCGTAATTTGGCGTCTTTCATCTAATTTCCCCCGTCAATAGCGCTCATGTCATAGCAACCAGTGGGGGGGGGGGGGGGGGGGGGAGGGCACACATGAGCAGAAATCCATAAGCAAAAGATACAAACAAAATACCCAACATTTTAGCACGGGGACGATGCAACCCTCCTTTAATAGCCCCTCCGTCCCTAGTGTGCCAGTGTGTGAAGCTGAGCTGTAAGTCAGGCCGGGGAAAGCTCTTGAGCCTACACATACTTAGTCAGCGAGTGCCTACTAGTTTCTAAAACAATGAAACAGCTCAAGGCGGTAAGGCTGGCAGGGCCTTTATCTGTGGAGGAACTACACAAGTACAGTATATTTAATCCTGCTACCCCCACGGAAAAAAAGTGGGCGTCCTCCACGTGCTGGTCTACACACACAAAGACTGTGGCTCCTCGCTCTCCTGTGAGCTTGGTGGGCTCAGAGAGTTTAAGTGAGGTGTCTCGGGCTAAGCCGGCTCACGCTGGAGCACTTTTGCGAGCGAGAAACATTTTACACATTTTATTCATAGCCGTTTCTGGGACTCTGTAACTGTTCCTTTTTTTTTGTAACTTCTGTAACTTTTGTAACTTTACACCTCTGGTCGAAATTAAAATGTTTTCCGAAATGAATACATTTACATTCAGGGCGTTTACCAGACGCTTTTGTCTAAATCGGCTTACAATAAGTACATTTGTCAGAATACACTCAAATACGTTCAAGGTTAACATTTTTACCAAAAAAAAAAGTAGACCGAATGTTTTCGTTGGAAACTGCGTTTGTCAAAAAGCGGGAAACGAAAAAACGGAGCCTGTTTTTTTTTTTTTACTCTCCGTGGTGATTCTGGGTTTTCCCGGCAGCGTCGCTTCGCATAAAGCTCCGAGCTCGGAACGCATCGCGGGGAGAGAGGAAGAGCTGTGGCTGGCAGCATTGTTCTGCCTCTCCGTAGGTCAAAGTCAAATGGGAGTCATTTATCACTCACAACTCAATGCGATCTGTCACGGTGATGCCACCGACACCGTAATTACTCCCCGGGTAACGTTTTTTTTATTCTCTAATGGATACGTTTCAACTTATCAGTTCTTTACTAAAAAGGCTTCTGTGAACACGCTGACACCGTCAGGTCCGTGCCTCGGATTCTGCAGCCCAGGTTTTTATCTGTGTACAGTATCTGTGTGTGTGTATATCAGTGTGTGTGTGTGTGTGTGTGTGTGTATGTCTGTGTCTGCGTGTGCATGCCCCAGAGTGACCCAGTCTGTCATTAGCACAAATATAGCTGTCAGGCGGACTGCGACATGGCAGTTCTCCTGCTGCTGCTTCACAGCTCTGCTCCTTGTTACTCCCTGCTACACCCCCCGCGTTACCGCTATCCCACCCACCTCCTCCTCCACCCACCTCCTCATCTGCTGAAGTCTGACGTCGCCTTCCGGTACACCATCAGCCCCCGACGCCCCCCCACCCCCCCCCCCCCCCCACACACACACACACACACACCCCTGCTGTGATGTTGGTTAATCACGTACTTCATTGGGTGTTCTGCGCAGACCTCTGGGTGTTTGGCGAGCAATTGACACTTAACAAATCTCTTTGAACAAACACACACAGGTACACATCGACGCAACTACAGATGAGAGTGGTCGAAAACTGACACAACAAACTTCACCTTTAGATGTAACCCCTAAACCCCACCGCTCAGACTGTAAGAATGACAATATGAATGTGCGGCTGTAAGCCTCTTACTGTTACTGGGTGGAACATTCTAGATGGCTCAACAGTTGGCTGCTCCTTTGGGCTGATTAATTGTATGGAAAACAGTACTTTACCAGTAATGTATTCATTAAGAAAACAATGAGACAATTATAATATTTTTTACATTTGTGTAATGATGTAAATGATGGTGTGAATCATGTACACAATTACAAATTCCCAAATTCTACTTAACGATTGAATGAATGATTCTCACACTATTAAATATTACCAGTAAGTATGTACA
Source organism: Urophycis tenuis (assembly GCA_036785325.1). NCBI lineage: Eukaryota > Metazoa > Chordata > Actinopteri > Gadiformes > Phycidae > Urophycis > Urophycis tenuis. The sequence continues at coordinate 2,152,795 of JAXIVH010000003.1, read as the reverse complement.
GTATCTCTCAATGACCGTTATTCTTTCAAGATTCACGCGCCCGGCACAAAGATACCTCACCTGGATCTGACTTGTACTCCAGTGGCTGGTGCTTTTTCCCTGTATAACTCAGAGCTGAGGGCTTAGAGACAGTGAGTATCATCAAGATCTCACCCAGTTGAACTTATGTCTGATAGGAAGCCCTTTGAGGCAAACGTTGTGATAAAGGGCCGTAAGAATCGGCTTGACGAGACTTACATTTACATTTACTTGACTTTACAGGATTTTCTAGACAGAATTTATACATCTATTATAGACAGACCAAGGCCTATCGAACAAAAAGTCTATCAATGCATCTAGCTGCAAATTCAGCAGTCGTAATAAATACATTGTCGTATTTTATTCAAATACTGTATCATTTTAGCTATGATAAACAGACATAATTGAAAAAGGAAACGACAGCTCAGGTGTCATAGTTCATATTAAATGGGTGGAAAATTGTACAACAGCCCAACATCTCGTGCTGCGAAGACAATACAAATCTCCCAGGCTAGACAATAACGTAATGGTGTTTTTCTCCATGATGAAAGAGATCTGAGACAATAACCCACGCCTCTGTGTTCCTTGGTAACACCCTGTTGATTAGGAAGGCATCCATTTTAATGGCTTTTTTCCCCCTCTCTGCCTTCTGCTAACTAGGTGGCCCGCTCATTTAGGAAGATGCCTTTGAAATGAATGACACGCTATTAGAAGGGGAAAATAATGGCTCAAACTACTGAGACAAAGGAGGGCAAAAGCCATTTCAGTGACACACGAGATAAGGAGATTTACAGTCCCCCCACAATACCACTAACACTGATTAATGTTGTTCAGAAAGTCAAAGCTCCTCTTGCTGTTCGCTTGATGTTCGCCACAAGTTCGCTTCCTTTGTTGTTGTTGTTGCTCTTGTTTTGGCGCGTCGGCCATTTTGTTGAGTTCTCCTCAGCATTTCACTTCACGCGCCTCGGCATCCAATCTATTCCCTTGCCACCTCTCTCTTTCTCTTCTTCGGTGATACTCCTTGGTCGCCCATATCGCCGCTGTGCAAATGTCTGCGGCTGATCTTAAAGACGAACGCCACGCCGTCGCACCCCCCCCCCCCCATCTGCGGGGGGGGGGGGGGTCAAGTCTTCATGGTGAGATGGCGCGCCGCTGTTTGCGTATCCTTCAAAGTCTCGCGTGCCGGTGGATGCATCATTTTTCGCCGGCACCGCCAACATGAAAGCCGGGGAAAATCAATCTGCGTGCCAATCGACCTTCGGGACACGGCGTTTAGGGCGCCGGGGAACATTCTAACAAATTGCTGTCGCCGTTTTGGAAAACTGTAACTGTCGTGCTTTTTTTTTTTCTTTTTTTTTTTTTTTTTTGGTGACCGTTGTCTTTCTCGCTGTGTAAAAGTAAAACGGCGAGGAATGCATTCGCAACATTGTGGCTTACATTACTCAGAGAGTAAATTATTACACAATACAGGATATTTGTATTTTTCCTGCGATAAGACCTGATTTAATGGGACCAGCACAAACACTTTGGAGACAGAATGGAAAGCAAAATAAACATTGGCATTTTGCTAGGTACATACAAGCAATTATCAAGTAATTAAGGAGAGCGCTATGCCAATTGTGGCTCTCGCACGCGCAGAAAAAGCGACAAATTAAACTCGAGGTTTTCCGAATTAATTGAGGGCAACACGTACGGCGGCGTCGCCGTTGTTTTGGCAGGCGCGCCCCGAACCGTCACTCGCACTTCGCTCCTTCGGTCCACACTCAGTCTGGACCTGAAACCTGACAACCTGTCAGGTGGCTCCGGGAGGACTTTGTCCACATCATCTGCTCCGTCCTCATCACCAGGGAAACAGCGGCGTGTTATTCAGTCCCTTCCTTGTGCTTCAGAGGCCAGAGGCGTAGCCACGGGCGGGCCTGGACGGGCCTAGGCCCGCCTACCTGTCAGTCTTGCCCGTCCAATCAGAGGGGCTTTCCTTCGTTTTACGTTCACCAAACGTACGTTCAATCGAATTGGCTTTGCCCGCCCGTTTTTTTTTTTTTCTGCGCCCAACCCTTTGAACATGTCAGGCTACGCGGCGCACGTTTCACAGAGAAGATGTCATTCTACCTCTGAATAAAACCAGGCGCCGCAAGGTTTTTAGGACATGGCGGAGAAGGGAGGCGTCGGCCCTGGAGTGGAAGGAGCCCACTGCAGAGGGTAGCATCTCTCCTGGGGACTTCAGCGAGACTTTCCTCTTCTGTTTCTGTCCTGGAGCACGGCCAACCCTCCCAAAGGGGAGGGAGGGGAGGGAGGGGGGGGGGGGGAGAGGGGGTAGGGAGGGAGGCGGGGGGGGGGGGGGAGGGGGGATCCGAACAGAGCCCATGAAAAACAAGACGATTCTACAGAGGCGACGGTCGTCAGCAACAGCGACATTTATAACCCTGAACCCTGCGACCGGCCCCTGGCGCCGGCGGACTCATTATATACACCTCTGTGCTCAACACGCCATGAACTAACCTGGGATGCTTTTATTTATTTATTACTTCTTTTTTTTTTTTGTGCCAGTGATTAAGTAACAACATTCTGACACCAAGCCAACTTTTTCCATGACATTCAAAGTGTGGAAACAATGCCGCATCACTCTGTGAGTCAGCGAGGTCCTAGGGGAATGCGTCTTCGGCGTTTTCACCCCTCGCCTTATGGATGGATGCAGACCTTGTTTACCAGTCCTCACCACGCAGCACATTAGCGCAAATTGGATTCATGTCCGAGAGCCGGTGAAAGTGTTCACCGCTTTAGCTCCGACGACAGACAACATTTTGCTTACAGATTAGGCACGGCACATTACAGACCGGCCTATCTGAACTCTGATCTCTGTGCTCTGCGCACTGTGTGTGTGTGTGTGTGCGTGTGTGCGTGCGTGTGCGCGTGCGTGTGTGCACGTGTGTGTGCGTGTCCGTGTGTGTGTGTGTGCACGTGCGTGTGCGTGTTTTGATCCACCTCCTTAAGATGGAGCCAATGATACGGGCGAGAGAGTTTCCTCTGAATCTCAGGCGGCTCCGACGTGGAGGGGAGGAGGAATCTAAAGGGGGGAGGGAGGGGGGAGGGGGGAGGGAGGGGGGAGGGGGGAGGGAGGGAGACAAAGTTCATATCTCCGCCATCGTCGCGTCAAACCTGAAATGTCAGAGATTTGACGGGTGATAATTCACTGTGCTAGCTTGGCAACGCGCGGAGCGACGGCGGCGAAAAGCAATCCCCATCCATAACACGTGTGTCCATAACATTGTGACAGAGATAAGCGGGCAGATGGCGGGTTCAGGCCTCGTCTGTGGAACATACATCTCAGCCCTCCCTCTCTCTCCTTCTCGCTCTCTCTCTCTCTCTCTCTCTCTCTCTCTCTCTCTCTCTCTCTCTCTCCCTCTCGCTCTCTCTCTCTCTCTCTCTCTCTCTCTCTCTCTCTCTCTCTCTCTCTCGCCCCTGTCTGCTGACATGTAAGCGATGGGGGCCTCTACATCTACGCCTCACCCTGCTGAGGAGCTCTGCTGCCATGAGTAGCCTTGAACCTCGCTGGGTAAATAACTCAATATTCACCTGAATCCCGTGACAGTAAAGATAACGTATACACACACACACACACACACACACACACACACACACACACACACACACACACACACAAAGAGCTTTAGAGGCCCCCCTGTTATGACTCACAGCGTGATGACGGCGTGTCTACATGCCGAGGAAGGAATAGGTGACTTAACCCCGTGAGCCTCGCAGCGAAAGCCTCAATGCGCGGCTGAGGACACCTGGAGTGAGGTGGTGTGGGGGGGGGGGGGTCCTCCTGTGAGCTCAGAGCTTTAAAGACGTGGCGGCAAAGCGAGGGGGGTTGAACAACACACCCGCTGCGGACGTGCGTGCGGGGAACGCGAATCTGAATGCCGATCTCCTCCATTTTCCATCCGTCACGACGCCGGTCGCTCTCAGCACAAACAAGAGCCGTCAGAGCGGCAGACGCGGCGGCGGTGGCGGCGGCGGCGGCGGCGGCGGGCGCCTTCCCCCGCGCCCGTCCTGGCGTTGTGGGGCGTGCGTGTTTGGCGTGAGATGTAAACGAGTCGTGTATGATTGGTGATCGCCAAGTCTGGGAGCGCCGAGCCGGTTCTCGTTTCTGGGGGGGATTGCACCTCGTGAGCCGTGGTTTCTTCTCCACAGTCTGTCTGTCAGTCTTTCTCTCTGTTTCTGTGTTTTGCTCATGATGACGCCGTGGACAGGACCTCTCTGACCCCCCTGGCTGATTATAGGCCTGGTGCTGCTGAAAGGCCAGTCTGGTTTTAATCACCGTCAGCCCAGAGAGCTGACGGCGACACATCGAGGCCCACGCCGGACGCGTCGCGTCGGCGCTGATTGTTTAGCGCCGATTAATATCAACGAGGCAGAGTTTATTTTGGATGGCAAATTCCAAAAAGCTGTTTGTTTGCCCCCCCCCCGCTTGCGTTGTTCTGCTGACATTGTTCTGGCGTCATGTCCACTCAGGTGAGCGAGGAATAAAAAAAAAAGAAGAAGATGAAGATGAGAAGAGAAGACAAGAGCCAAGAGTCCTTAATCCATCAGATCGTACCGCAATCGGCTGGTAAAACAATAAGACCCGCGCCCGAGTCCACGGCGTCATTGGCATTCAAGTGGGCGCCGGTATACACTGTAGAATCAATCTAATTACTGCTGTATTTCAG
>JAXIVH010000003.1:2145798-2147868 GCA_036785325.1 Urophycis tenuis | reverse complement strand
GGCTCGGCTGATTACAAACCCCCCCCTGCGGAGCGCCACGGCGCCATTTTTTTAAACATTGTGAACCTTGCACGCTCTCTCTCTCTCTCTCTCTCTCTCTCTCTAACTCTCTCTCTCTCTCTCTTTCTCCCTCTGTCTCTCGTTCTCTCTCTCTCTGTCTCTCTCGCTCTGTCTCTCTGTCTCTTGTTCTCTCTCTCTGTCTCCCCTCGCTCTCTCTCTCTCCCTCTCTTCCTCTTCCTCTTCCTCTCTCTCTCCCTCTCTTCCTCTTCCTCTCTATCTCTCTCTCTCTCCCTCCCTCTCTCTCTCTTTCTCTCTCTCCCTCTCTCTCTCTCTCTCTCTCCTCTCTCTCTCTCGTCTCCCTCCTCTCTCTCCCTCTCTCCCTCTCTCTCCCTCCTCCCTCTCTCTCGTCTCCCCCGTTCTCTCATCACGCCGGCCCCTTATTGCCGCCCGTCCTGCGGCCGGCGTGCCTAAAGAGCTGAGTCTACCTCCCCGTAATGGCCGCCGTAATGTCTTCATGTGCGCCGCAAACAAACACGCCGCGTTACCCGGGACGACCTACGCCAGCAACACAAACATCAACAACAACAACAACAGAAACCGAAAAAAAACAAAATGGCTGAATCGCAGTCTGCAGTCTCGCCGAGGGGCAGCGGCGGCGGCGGTGGCGTGCGGCGAGGGGGCTAAACTAATGTCGTGTGAACAGCCGCTAGCGAGCACTGCTTATTTCCATCGATAGGGCCGTTTCTCCCCCACAATATTGTCAGGAGGTCACCGCCGGGAGCCGGCCCCAGCGGCCCGCCGGTCGTATTTTGTGTTTTTAATTGGCCGGCTTCACCCGCCGCATCCAGAGAGAGAGAGAGAGAGAGAGAGAGAGAGAGAGAGAGAGAGAGAGAGAGAGAGAGAGAGAGGGGAGAGAGAGAGAGAGAGGGGTCTCTGATGCAACACAAAGGGGGAGGGGGGGTGGGGGAGGGGGGAAGGAGGAGGGGGCGGCGATGAATAACTCTCTGCCCTTTTCCCTTAGTCCCATAAACAGCACAGTGGGTCGCGCGGGTGACGTGAGTTTGTGTTCGAATGCCACCGTTATTAAACCTGGGGGGAGTGGGGGGGAGGAGGGGGAGAGAGAGAGGAGCAAACGCGTCTAACGTGAGGAAGCGGAGGTGAGGCGAAGGAATTGATTTCTGCACAGTGTGTGTCTCTGGTGCGCTGGTCTCTCTCGTCTGCACTGCTAAGTATGTTCGAATGTATGAGGACGGGGGTGAGAGGGTGAGGAAGGGGGTGAGGGGGTGAGGAGGGGGTGAGGGGGTGAGGGGGTGAGGGGGGGTATCCAGGTAGGGGCGTCGATGCGGGAGACTGATCAAAGCCACGCTTCATCGGGGGGTTCACGCTACTGACCCTCTGTGAACACGGCCATCAATCACCCTGACGGACACTCTGCGCTTTCATGTCGGAAAGGCTGCAGTGTTTCTTTTTTTTTGTACATCTGTGATGTACATCACCGAGCACAGGTCCTCTTCTACGTAACCGCTACAACGTGCCGATATGTGTACATCTCGGGGGTTGTTCATCACTTCTATGTGTGTGTGATCCCGTTGTTGTACAGCTGTACGTGACAACGCTGACACGCTAAGCTGGGTAGAGGCATGAATACCCTCTGCTCCAGAAAGGGCTTTACATTTTAGCCTTTTTTTTTCCCCCCTGTATGTTCAATATAGATCCCGTAATCCTCGCACAGGTAATTAAAGTAATGCAGGAGGCATTGTGTTTACAGCAGGCTCCGTAGAACGGTAAGGACAGAAGTGTTTATGTACAGGCGCGTGTGGAAAGTGGCTGTGATCCATTCTACTGTAAAAGAGCTCAGCTCAATGAGGTCTGGCTGCAAAGGTCTGTCGTCTGTTGTTTCTGAGGAAACAACCGGGGAAGGCCTTGAATTTCTCCCGTGTGAACCAACACGCACTGATCACGGATTGAACAATTAGCATTTTTCATGTTTAAAGATTAGTATTTTTATTATTAATATAATTATTGGAGTGAGCTGTAACCAAAGCGTTGTCAGTATGTACACTCAGGAAC
>JAXIVH010000003.1:2125798-2140798 GCA_036785325.1 Urophycis tenuis | reverse complement strand
AGCGATGATGCAGGCTGGCAACAGAAGTGCTGAGAGACGCAGGCTCGCCGTGGTGATGTGCTGCCGAGGGCTGGGTCTCCAGGGTACTGCGTGCGTGCTGGTAGGAAGTGGTGGTGGTGGTGGGGGGGGGGGGGGGGGGGGTACACCATAACACACTTCTACATGTAATGAGTTCAGGCACGTGCACTGTGATTGTGTTATCATTTACCATGTAGTCATTTAGCAGATGCCCTTTCATCCAAAGGTACTTGCGGGGATTTGTTTTGCGTTGGAGGAGCAGGTGAGGCCGTGGGGGGGGGGGGGTAGACAGGTAGAGATAGACTGTGGAAGACGGTTTGAACCCAGAGCCTTTTGGCTGGGGGTTAAACAGCTTCACTAGAGTATAGCAGAAGGCTGTCCTGGCCCTACTATACCTCTAGTCTGCCCCCTACCATATGATGTGCAGAAGGATCTGATTAAGTAATCAGTGTGAGTACACTGTGAGTAATTCAGCCACGCGTTATCCATGTGACCTGAAGCGAATTCAGGAGCAGGCGTCAGCACTGTTGAGCATTTTGCTCAAGGATGCCCCAAGGATAGGCTGCATACATTGGGTATCAAACCCAGAACCGTGCTCATACACTATTCGTGTCACCACACTGTCCTGCTTAAACAACAAGGTCTTTGAGACTGGCTGAAATACTTGTTTTGTACGTTCAACTGCAGCGGCTGCGGGGCTGGTTGGCTGCCTGCTCACTTCCTCTTGACAGTTCCCCTTAATCTAACAAGACCCCGTTAGTGCGACTCCATATATCCTTGTTCACCTATATAGCCCTTATGTTGCCTTTCTTACATCAAAATGAGTTCTCAAGCAGGCAATTAAGTCTGGAAAAATGTTAGGGAAAAAAAAACAAAAAAAAAAAACATGCTCAGACTTTTGATTTATGTTATCAACACTGTGGAATTTCTGGTACAACAGTGTACTCTGAGCATGCCCTATTATTAGCAATTAGCTGCTATTGTACTGGTGGTCTCCACAGCTCAAATCAAACAGGTCTAGATAGCGACTAAGCTATTCTGGGGCATTGAGGAGGATACCATAACAGCCCGGACTGAGGTCTGATTAATGTGTGGCACAGCGACACAATGGCAGATTAAGACGGATTATGAATGATCTTGTTTATTTTTATTGTGTCATTATGATTTCCGGCATTGACGAGGCAAACGCCTAGAGGATGCTCTTCACTGTGTTTGGGATCTGCAGGTGTGGGAGCTAAAGGCTTCCAAATATACTGGATGAAAGGGAAGCTAACACTGATTGACAAGATATTATGATGTAATATATTATATTGATATACAATCATTCTTATTGGTAGTATAATCATTATTGTTATTGTTACAATTCTAATTTATTAATAATAATTATGATGGTAATATTAAGAAAATAATAATAGTAATAGAAATAATAATAATAATAATAATAATAATAATAATAATAATAACAAAATAATGTAATTGTAACAAAATAGGTATCCACAGATACTCTGTGAATACATAATAAATATATATAATAAAATTGGTATTTGGATTCCGAATGCATGCAAGAAAAATAATTAAATATTATTTTTGTCATTTTGGTCAGGGAAACTCACCAAAAGCATCCATTCAAATAATAAACTCAAAGGCTCAAATACCAAATGAATAGTTTGCCATCAATACTGCAAAATTATGTTTTATCACCCTTGTGTATTTTGGGTTACCTTTGAGAAAACCCAAAAGTCAAATAAGGGACATAAATGTCGAAAAATGTTTTCCCTGTATTACGGTGCAAATTATTATCCGATCATTCTGATCATTTCTGATGATGCCTTGTTGAGCAAAGGTTAATAATTTAAAACATGTTTTCCAATGACTGGATCGTCTCAAATCAGGACAAATAGAGCAGAATAGAATCATGAAATATTCACAGGCCTATTGAGCTGAAAAGAGAGAATTATTTTATTTTGCAGGTCTCTTGTAGAGGCTCTACGTGGACATCATGAGTCCTGTATGACACATGATGATATGATATAAAGGCCCTAACTGCCAATAACCTGAGGTTCTCCATGCTGTTAGGGTTCTGCATCAACATAGCACAGAGAGGGTACATCCTCAAAGCTCTGGCGTTTCCAGCATTGATAGCATGGCAGCTTCTAGAATCATGTACTGGACTTTTCTAAGGGATTTTTTAAGTACAATGTGTTCCTCTCAATCTCTCCTTAAAGGTATCATATGCGACATTTCCACATTCAAATATCTGAAAAAAAAAAAAAAAAGACAAGCCCTATGTTAAATATATGGTTGAGTCGGGTGCTTACGTTGTCCCAATTATTCCCAACGGCACAAACCCAGAGAAGTCAGCATGTGTATTCAAAGTTGCGGTCTGTTACGTGCGGTAGCCTGTCAGTGGCGTCAGACGCCCTTTAAATCCCTGACTTCCGGGGGAACCACGCAAAGACACTAACCCAGCAGAGACCCAATTAACTGATATGATATTTCAATAACGATCCAGCATACTATGATGCGCTTCAATGACAAGTGTCTCATGCCAGTCACCAAAGCCTCTGCAGGGTTTCCCCACACACACACAGACGTTCACTGGGTCATTTTTGGAGTTACATTTTTTTTTTTTTCATCCATCCGAGAGAACGATGCCGTCCGCGATCAATAGTGTTTGGCCCTTTAAAATGGCTAAAATCTAATTTAATTGTAAAGCTGGCAACACATTGATTCGCTCTCGCTCACTCACACACATACACGCACACGCACACGCGCACGCGCACTCTCACACGCACGCACACACACAGTCTGTGAGTAGCCCCTCCCCTCCGAGCTCGCTCTGAATCAAAACACGGTCATGCGCAGTAGGAAGGATGGCTGTTGGCTTTCTGCCGCAGAGGACGGCTGGCCGAATTAATTCATACAATCAATCCGGAGTTCACCAATCAGCATGAGGGAAGCCAGAAATACTAAAAATACATAATAAAATAATAATAGAATGCATAATCTAAATCTGAACACGTACTCGCCTGAATTCGTTTTGTAGGAGCCTTTTTTTTTAGTGTGAAACGAAACCAGCCTGCGATAGTTGCCACTAATGTACACATATAGGAACACACATATATCATCTATATGAATCTGTATTACATGCAGTGTGTGTTGCGTTACACCCACACCAGACCTCCTTCACTGGCCACACATTTCGTTACATGCTGGTTACTGCTGTAGCCTACAGCTAGCGGAATACCCTTCTTAAACAGCGATTTTAATCCACACGGAACATTTTGAAATGTGAGAGGTCTCTGGTTTTATTGCATTTTAGTTGGGCTATGGTTTAGGGAGGGGTACTTTGTAAGTGGCTTATTGTGGAGAAATATTGACCCAACGACAGCTCTGAAGAGCGGCGCCGACAGCGAACAACGACAACAACTCTGAACGATCCCACGCTGCATCACGACGTCATCAAGCCATGTGTTTTGCGATGGTTTTGATCGAGAGACCCCTAGCGGCAAAGCGTGCGTGTGTCATACCTTTGAATCGATGTTCCTGAATGTTCTTATGCTACTACGAAAGAAAAAGAGTGCCATGGATCAGGATCAGGCCCGTGTCTATGGTGTGTTAAGATGATGTTGTTCCTCCTCACAGTTCATCATCAGTTCAAAACCCCCCTACAACCGCCTACTTGTTAGGCATCACGCGTTGAGCACATGTTAGATACACTGGAATATTTTTTTTGGGGGGGGGGATTCACTAAGTACCTGCAGCAAAGGAGCAAAGCTGTGCTAAGGAGTGAGAAGCACGGACTAAAGTGTCTAATTATACTGAAATCAACTTGTCATTTTGCAAATTGAAGCTTTGGGTGTAGTTATTTTCTAAATTGAGTGGACAAATTTACAAATTTGAAAATTGAGGTTTTAGAGGAAAAAAAAGACTACTCATTGCAGAATTTGAATGAATGAATCTTGCTTTCTGTCCAAGGCAGGAATTCAAAACATCACATTCATTCTATAGTTGTAGGTTAATGTAATACAGTCTACTGAATCCATGAAAAGTAAATACACATACAAATTAATAAATAAATAATTGAATAAATAAAATTGAAATAAATACATATATGACTATGATGGATTGTGAGATGAATCATATATCAAATTCCTTCACATTAAAGTAATCTAAAATAAATTTTATTTATACTCACACAATGATTTAGTGCCATCTACTGTTGTTAAACATGATAACTTGACAGACAGACAGACAGACAGACTGACTGACAGCTTTATTTAGGTAATGGATTTAATAAAATTTCTAAACCAATTTAGGCATTGCAATGATTGGCCATTAGATATGTGAGAGAGCCATTTATTGATCCATTATGTTAATAGAGATAAACGAAAACATGGCTGGTTTTGCACAGTGCTATAGATTGAAATGAGTTGTACACACAGTGTTTCCCTGATTCCTATAAATGTTGCAACTTCTTCAATGAGCGGGTGTAGCTTCCCCTTCACGCGTTGGATTGTGGGAGTTCGGCTCTCGCATTAGCATATCAGTGACCGAGATTAACATACATTAACATATATTACGGTTGAATTAACCGGCGCGTGTAGTAGAATTTGAAAAAGCAGCTGAAACGAAGGTGCTCTGAAGAGCTTTCAAGGAAGGGAGCCTCGCTGTACTTGCATAGTCATCTTGAGCTGCTCAAACACCAAGCACACAGCAGCTCCAAGCGTCTGGGCTCATCCAGTAAATAGGGATTTTTTTTATTTTTTTTTATTTTGAATGTATTGCACAGTTTCGACACAATCAACATTTTTGTTCTAATTGAGAATTGAGCCGAGCGCTGTGTTGTATTGTAATCCTGTCGCATTCAAAGCCGTTGTTACTAGCTTGGAGTCATTTCTGCTAACTGCCGTGGGTGACAATGCAGCCTGTTCCCTTTTTATGCTATTATAGAATAGGGTAGATACCCCTGTGCATTGGGCGTGCATTGCACAATCCACTGCAATTTCTACTGCATATTTACAAACACAAGGGCTCTGGCACTTTTGTTCACACGGACACTTAATGTCAGGGGTTACTCGCTAGCTAATTAGCTACTTTAGATCAAACTTTCTCTAAAAAAAAGAAAAAAAAAAGGCTAGAAGCTAAGTATTTGGCTGGGTTTATATAAACACTCCCTTAATGAGTATTTAATAGTTTACAGAAATGTCATTCTGTCAAATATTCTTTTTTTCTAGAAACGAATGCCTGAGAAGGAGCTGAAATATCAGGGCGAAATGTCAGACGCGTCGTCCAGGCTGTCTGACCACAGTGCTACACCCTTGTATACGTTGAATCACAACTACGTCTTCATGAATAACATATTTAGCTGAGCTGAATTATCCACCCCCAGCCAGACATTTAAACCGCTCTCAGCCAATGCCGACTTAAATCCACAAAATGATTTGATAAATATAGTGAGTAAAGTCTCAAAGTAGTATGGGGAACGGGGGGTTGGTGGGGGGGGGGATTAGACTAACACATCAAATGTCACTGATTCCATTATCTGCCACTTTGGTCATGGTTACTTTTGTGGTTTGCTATCTCAGTGGAGCACACAGCAGGGGGTACTATCTAGACACAAACAGAGATCCTGCCTTGGGCCCAGGTAGCATATTATGTGGCGGTGATCTTGGTAAAATGAACGCAGCGCAGATAACACACGCCTTTCCAATACCGATCATTAGCTACTCACTGCTAGGCATATCATTACAGCCGTAATTGAAGCGGTGCCAGAATATTGGAAGTGTGATTCAGGTTCTGTCTGGTCCACAGAGTTAAGGCGCGACACAAATGGCCTCCTTTTAAACTCCTTTTTCTTTTCTTTATTAAAAGAATCCTATTTTAAAAGGGTTAGAGAGTGAGTGTTTTCCTTTTTTTTTTTGTAATAAGTACCAATGTAATGGAAACCCTAATCCATGCAATTGCAACGGAAGTGCTCAGACTAACAGCTTCACCAGAGGAGTAACTTTCCTTTTAGAGAGGCAACTCGCAGCACTGCAGGGAGACTTTCTCCATGTTGTGTATGGGTTTGTACCCGATCATTGAGATGATATGGTTGCAGGGTTTAAGACCGCTACCACCTCCGCACGCAAACTCACAACACAGACTCAGTTTTTATGTATATTTTGTGCACCCAGAGGTTTATGCTGTGACGAAGAGCCCCGTTTATTCAATTTCATTCTACTTATTCCGCTCGCCTCTCATAGTCTAAAGTCACTCAATGGGGGAACCTGTGCTTCACTCCTGATCACATTATTGAGGGTTAGTGAGCGATACTGCATCTACATTAAGTGGTAGCCATGTCCACTGTTAGCTCCTCTCTTTGAGAGACCCGTGGAACCCCCCCCCCCCCCCCCCCCCTTCAGCCTCATGTGACCCCCCTATCATCATCCTTATGGAACCCCCTTATCTTCAGACTCATGGAACCCCCCCCCATCTTCAGCCTCATGGAACCCCCTCATCTTCATCCTTATGGGACCCCCTCATCTTCATCCTTATGGAACCCCCTCATCTTCAGCCTCATGGAACCCCCCCATCTTCAGCCTCATGGAACCCGCTCATCTTCAGCCTCATGGAACCCCCTCATCTTCATCCTTATGGGACCCCCTCATATTCAGCCTCATGGAACCCCCCCATCTTCAGCATCATGGAACCCCCTCATCTTCAGCCTCATGGAACCCGCTCATCTTCAGCCTCATGGAACCCCCTCATCTTTAGCCTCATGGAACCCCCTCATCATCAGCCTCATGGAACCCCCCCTGTCTTCAGCCTTGTGGAATCCCCTCATCTTCAGCCTAATGGAACCTGCTCATCTTCAGCCTTATGGAACCCCCCCTGTCTTCAGCCTACTGGAACCCCCTCATCTTCATCCTCAGGGAACCCCCTCATCTTCAGCCTCATGGAACCCCCCTGTCTTCAGCCCCATGGAACTTCAGATCTTCAGCTGGTTGGTTGGGCTGCCGTTCTCCATCCTTGTTGAGTTTGGTTCATTAAAAGCTGAATTTATTCAGCGTAGTGCTGTTGTACAGATGGCACTGCGGACAACATCTCATAACATAGCGAATGTGAAGAAGAAGACTGAACATGGCTTTGAATAGCAATGATTTGTCCGGGGCCAGGTAAAAACACACGCTTTAGTTCAATTTGAGTTACTAAACCAGAAATGTTGAGACGTTTCGTTGTGATCGGACGTCTCTCTGTCACTTCAGCATCACATCAGCTTGTTTGGTCGGCCCTATACTTGGCTAAAGGTAACAGCCATGGGACTTCCAAAGCTTGTATTTTCTTTTCCTTTGGAAATGTCAAAGTGAACAAAGGCTCTGAGATGGTTCAATGTTAAAATTGATGTGAGATAAATCAGGTCAATGAAATATATAAGCTACTGGTTTAAGAATGGTGTGTATTGGATACATTACGTCATTCAGTATGAATGTTGGCATTTTTATTTATCCTTCTTAGGCCTATAGAGCTCTTAATAAAATATTAAAAATACCGTATCTTCTTAAACATTATATATTTTTAAAAATTACACAGCTATACATAGCTATATAATATAATAATTGATCATAAATATGCAATGAAAAAAAAAACAAATTATAGGAATGCAGTTCTTAATTTTACTTCTAAGCCATTTCTTATTGGAATATTATTATTCCAGAAGACTTTTAAAAGAAGTATTGCAATATCAAAGGAACGTTCCCCTTAGTCCATATTTTGCTTACTTCATAAAAAAGACAATTTGTTCGGCCTTAAATGTTCATTGGTTTATACAAACTGAGAGAGAGAGAGCTTTGAACATCTATTTAGTGTTTATGTATTTATTTATCTGTTTAGCGTATATGTATTCATCACAATTTTTTTAATCTATTTTTTATTTGATTTATTTTGGCACGCTTGATTATGTTATTTATTATTCTCAAGCTACAAAATACTTAATTTTGGGAGCAAACATGAGGGAAATTATAGGATTGCTCAAATTCCATAATTCATCTCCTGATAGTCAACAGAGGTTTTTGTTTCTACACCACTTCAAATGAAATATTTGCTTGTTATGTTGTTTCAACACAGGATTTAAAAAAAAGCTAATAAATAACTAAAAACCTAAAGCATATCCACCTTTGTGGCTAAGTAGCTACATGATGTATATCACCTCCAAAGTGATATTAAATTTAAATGGAGAGACAGTATGAGATAGTGGCTTTACATGCCATGGCACCATTCTCCTCCACCATAAAATGACCACCACCAACACCACTGGCTGATATCTGGAGTGTTTGGAGAGCAACACTTCCTTAGGGGAGAGCTGTCTCAGCATCCACAACTGGCAGAACCAGAAGACAACCTTGACAGCTTTGGAGAAATCGAAAGGCAGATCTCTGACTGTGGTTCTTCTGCCAGTATCCTGGTTTTGTTTGGGGAATATCCAGTCCTCGGAGAGACCAGATACAGACGTTTTGCTGATGTTCTGTGGGTCTTGAGACACAGTCCGTTTGACATTTTGACACCAGTTCTATTAGTTTGGTCTGTCCTCACCACTCAGCCTTGTCAGTCAAGAGGAGAGAGAGAGATTGTGATTGCAGGTTAGGTCTAATTTGTGTATCAATTAATCATCTGTGAGATTTGACTTATTACTCAGTGACGACCATCTTGTCCAAAGGGAAATTATTACGAGCAGCAAATGGACGTTGAATTTCAGGCAGTTCTTTGTTTTTACTTGATATAGTTGTATATAATAAACCATTTTGCTATAGCTTGAATAGGATCGTACAATTTTCATGATATTTAAGTATCACTGCCCACATATATTTTATCCTCTTCTGTTTTTACATGACAAAAATGCAGTATGGCTTGAGTCCAAGTTATTGTCTTTTAATCATAATATTAATAATAATATTAAAATTTAATAATAATAATATAAAAAAATATAATTTGTTTACATTTATTGAATGTGTATTAAATTTAGAGTTCGGAATTACAATATATATTTATTATAATGAATGAATGAATAGTATTAAATATATATATATATATATATATATATATATATATATATATATATATATATATATATATATATATTGTACAATAGCACATATACCACCACTACCAATATGACCAATTCTAACAGTAACACACCATTCGAAATGACACTGTTACAAAAACATGGCACTAAAAACGGCCCCCGAAAAAAAACATGCCTCTTCCTCAAAAGCGCGTGGAAGAGGCGACGGGCCGCGTCGCGGTTCAGCCCCTCAGAGCGCGAGGCCCCGGCCCACAAAGCCTCCCCCCACAAAGGGCCGCGGCCGACGGCCTGGCATGGCATCGGAACGACATATGTTGCCCTGGCATTGTGCGGCACGTCACACCGCGAGGAGAAGGGTGTGTGTGTGGGTGGGGGGGGGGGGGGCGGGGGGGCGGAGAGAAAAGCACATCAGTATCTCTCCAGCTCCTAGAGGTCATGTGAGACGCATGCACCACTCATCTCCTGACACGACACCCACGGATTGGGCGGAATCGACGCCGACCGACCGGGGGCGGTGGTGGGCGGGGAGGTGGGGGTGGAGGAGGGGGTGGTGGTGGGGGTGGGGGTCGGGGTGGGGGCGGGCGGAGAGAGCTTTAGATAGCTCGGCTATTCACCAGTGACCTTCAATGTGCTCAACGAGAACAGGCAGCACTGTGCTCTGTCAACCAAATCCTTCTCACTGGCTGGTGACTCCAGACAAGAAGACACCTCCCGCCCCGGCAAGAATAACGCTCTGCCTCCACTATATATTAATCTGAGATTGTCTTTGTGTTATTGTTTAGGGAATAATGCCGTGGAGAGGTGTGATTGATCGGAGGGCTTGGGAGACTTTTATATTGTTCAATAGGTCCATTTAGAGTGTTGTGGATGTTCCTCCTGGGGACAGGATCTCACAAATCAACAAAACAGAAGTGCAATCGCGTCCCGAGCATGTCCCTCCCGCGCCCAGGGGCCAGAAGTACATACACATAAATATCTCTCTCTGTTTTTTTTTTCATGTGTTGAAATGTATTCTTATATGTCCTGCCGCTGCTGCAGAGATATCACGGATAATATGGTGATTTTATTAATGAAAGAATTCAGTTGAGGTTTGGGGTTTTTTTTTTTTTTTTTGCGTAACTCATCACTAATTCAAACCAACCCCCCCCCCCCCCCCCCCCCCCCCCACGGAAAAATATTGTGGAATTTTATAGGTGCTACGGTTACTGAGTGAGGCTTCTGCTCCACAGTACATTCAACGTCCTCACTCATTACTAGTTTGTTTAAAACGTTCACCTCAAATTGAGCCATCAAAGCCCTGCCAAATAGGAGTCAAATAGACGCTTTGAATAGAGAGGGCCTAGCGACTGTATCCTTCGCTACATTCCCCCCCCCACCACCACCCATCCACACCCACACCACACCACCCACACCTCCACCCGCTCCCCACCACCCACCCAAGTGGAGTATTATCAGCGAGGTTTGTGGTTGCATTGATTTCAACACTGCAATCAGCCTCCATCTGATGTAGCGGGCGGAGGAGACGATAAGCAGCCACCAGCCCTGCACATTGTGGGGCTGCAGGCGGGGCGCCCCTCCGCGTTGTGGGGGCTGCAGGCGGGCGCCCCGCACGTTGTGGGGCTGCAGCGGGGCGCCCGCCTTGAGCCCCTCGCCGTTGGGCTGCAGCTGGGGCGAAGCTGCACAGAGATATAACTTCACCCATCTCCCCCCCCCCCTGTACATCCACAGTAATGGACGTATAGGGGGGGGGGAGAGGAGAGGGAGAGGGGGAGGGAGGGAGGAGGGAGGGGGTGATCTCTGACCGTCCGGCCGCCGGCCCCGGTCGCCGGGCCGGGTCGCTCGGGGGCATCGCCGATCGTCTTCTTGGCGGCGCGTATAACGGAGACAGAGGTATGGCGCTGTGACCTCGCGCCAGGCGAGGAGGAGAGAGAGAGAGAGCGAGCCGACCGAAGTGTCGTCGCAAGGAGATACGATCGAATCGTCGCTCGCCGTTTCATTCACTTTGCTGCCCACTTTTATATATTAAAAAAAAAATTCTCCCTTTGGCGCTTCCACAAGGGAAAAAGGGCCGCCTGGCACCGTGCTTATGACGCGCGAGTGTCGATGCCGTCGCGTCGCGACGATAAGCTAGCATCGATCGCCGCGGTCCGTTCAGCCGCTGCGGCCGGTCTGCAGATGTGCTAGGAACTGTGGCTTCTAATAATAATTGTGAAAAAAAATTAATAATAATAATCATCATGGCGAGTCCCACAATCCATCCATCACAATCCATACGTCGTCACACGGAGGAAAAGAATAGCCCGAGGTGTATCAGAACACACAGCCGCCATATGAGTTTTATGCAAGCGTAATGAGTGATGATATTTGCCTCAGTTGGCTTGTTTTTTTTCTAACCTGCTCTGACAGCATAAACATTTAAATCGTGCACGCTTAAATAGAGAGCGAGAGAGAGAAAGAGAGAGAGAGAGAGCGCTTAATCTTTTGTCTCTTTTCGGTTTTGATTCATCATCAGTACACGCTGCTATTTTACATTTAACATACTACCCACCAAAAAAAAAAAAAAAAAAACCCAACGTATCTTTAAAAGGTTCTCAGCCTGAACTTGTCCATGATTACTTCTATATTATTTATACGCGGGCTAACGTGACATCCACCGCGGAAAGAAAAAAAAAAAAAAAAAGAACTGAAAAAAATGTGATGAATTAATCAGTTGTGCTTAAATGCGCATGTATTTATGGAAGCGTGAAGGATTCCAGAGCTCACTAACTCAGCGTGTGTTGAACTGTGCCAAGCCTCCTCCTAAAACCTCTGGGACCGGCAACTGGGAAAGCTACCCCGAGCTGTGTTTGTTAGCAGCCCAACACAGAGCCGGGCTTCATCCGCTATTCTCGTCCGTAATTAGGAGTCAACACAGGCTGACCGGCGGTGACTTATTTTGACCAAGCTAATTTAAAGACGATGATGATAGGCCTCGAATAAATAAAAGTAATATGTGAAAAATACATCAATGGAGTAATGAATTAATAAATGTGCCGAAAGCAGTTAGTCCTCGAAACAGACGCAGCCACGCTGTCCGGGGCATAGATAGATCAATATAGTTAATTAATTGGGGAATCACGTTTGAAGTTCTAGCTATGGGTTAACAAGGCTGCTCCACTATACTATTACACCATACCCGTTTTTTCATTATTGTGAAACAGGACTTCATATACACTGCAACAAATCATGTGTTAAATTAATTACAAGTCATATTTCACAAATACAATTTATCTCGCGTGGCATTGCCAAGCTACACATGCATGACAATTGACCTCAGCCAGTGCTTTCCAATTATTTTTTAATTCAAATGGCTTTCAAACAAGACACTCAAGCTGCACATATTGCAGTCGCACTGTGAAGTAAAGGTTGACCCAGACATGTTCCACTGCCATTTCCTGAAAGAGAGGTGAATAAAATCTGCATCTGTTGTGATTCTATGCTTCGTTACGCACGCGGAAGCTGATAAGGTCCCTGGTTAAAACACCCGAAGGAAAACTACCGCGGGAAAAAACAACAACAACTGCCCTCTTTACAAGGGCTATACCTCATGTTTTATATAAGCTATGTAGCGTTTATGCTATTTCATGAAATCACTGTGTGTTGCCGTCCCTGGGCCAATAGGCATCCGGCAATCCATTGGCAACAACACCACACACACACACACACGCACACACACACACACAGGCACACACACACACACACACACACACACACGCACACAATGCACACACACACACACACACACATATACCCACATACACTCATACGAATAAATCCATACACACACACATTACACACACGTACACGCTAACACACATGCGCACAACGGCTACTTGTTTAGCGCGAGGGAAACAGCGGGCTCAACAACCGCAGAATACGCAAAAATGACTCCTGTCCAACTTTTAAACAGGGAGAAACAAGAGCCGCACTGAGCTCCTCCAAGGTAGCCCAACACTCCACACAGCAGCCAGCTAAAGTTTGTTTTTTTGTAAACTCAGTTCCGTCCAAACTCAAGTCGCCAAACTTAAGGGGCCCGGTCGCTCCGCGCCGTCGCCACGGCAATGTCTGTGGCGGAACAGCCCCAGTCAACAACCCGATCCATCGCGGTGACGGCCATAACAGCAGACGGAAGCGCCCGCCATTCATCTTTATTAAAATCAATAGGGATTCGATAGCCTTACCTGGAGTGGACTCAGGGCTCAGTGTGTTGGAGCTGATAGTGGTCTGGTACATTGGGGGGACAAACACAGAGAGAGAGAAAGAGAGAGCGAGAGAGGTAGAGAGACAGAGAGAAAGAGAGAGGGCTTCTCACATGTTGTTTGTAGGGGGCCGGGGTAGTTTTACTGCATGGTTAGAAGCGACACTCTTAAGGGCCCTCTGTGAATAGAGGTGGGGTGGTGGGGGTGGGGGTGGGGGTGTGCGGTGGGCTCGGGGGGTGGGGGAGTGCGCGGCGGTCGGAGGGGTGGGTCAGGATAATAGACACACTCACACAACAAAGACTGATAATCCTGTCTTGGCCCACAGCTCCCGTGTTGCAATCAGACATTTTAAGGGCAGTTAAGCTGCAGCGCGGGGCTGCGGAATGAACCGCGGTCAGGAAAGACTCCCCGGCTCCCATTATGGACAGTAACCGGTGTCAATTCACAGCAATTAGACCACTCAGATGTGTCAGTAGACAGGCCTCAAATTATAAATAAATAACAGCCACCGCAAGTGCTGGCCGGCGCAGACTCTGGAGTCATCTGAGTCTCCCTCCGGTGTATTTGAGTGCAGAACACTTAGCAGTGAGGGAGGGAAATGATAAATAATAAATAAATAAATAAAAATGGTTGATGATTGCATCCCATCACCACCACTGCACCACCCCCTCCCACCCCCCTACACACACACACACACACACACACACCCCCCACCCCCCAATTTATTCTTGTGTGTGACCTTTACGCGGCGAAATCTCGTCTTAAGATAGCAAGAGGCGCAAAAAAATAAATGTACAAATGTACGACTTAATTGCAATGAATTTGTAGAACCGTTGGGTGCAAAGAGATCAACAAAAAACAACAACAACAACACAACAACAACAAAAAACAAGTAAGAGACAAGGCTTGTTTATGGCTTCTGCTCACACACACACCATCCCCATTAGGGCTTACAGAGAGCCACTGCTGGATGCAATGCTGAGCAGCATCTCGCCGTCTCTCCACCTGTGTGGTAACAAACCTGACAGGTGAATTTAGGGCCACTTGGGCCCACACATCATCGTGCGCGCAGAGCCAGCGTTTAGATACCAGACGGAGACCAGAGCCTCAGAGGTTTCCTTTGCAACGTAGTCGAGAGGCCTTGGACCACACCAGCGCGCACGGCGAGGAGTACAACCTCACCGGCGTCCATTTGAAACACGCCAAAAAAGAAGAAGGGAAAGTCAAACAGCGTGTTGTCTTGTCAGCAAATCCGCATTGAATTATTAAGCGCACTCAAATTCAGAAAAATCTGGTCTTCCGGGCCGATAAGGGGCCCCGCAAAGGACACATAATAAAAGCGAGATCATTTTCACTCATTCAAGGAAAGTCATTATTTAAGAGCAGTGCGGTTTTATCCGCTCCGAGTGGCTCGTCTCTTCACAATGAATGGCTAATGTGGTCACAGCGTTTGATCCGTAAGAGGTGATTACTGCACACGTGGAAACGGCGCCCGACCGGCCGTGGCGCCGGTGTGTGTGTGTTGGAAGGAGCCGCCCGGTTCAAGCGCAAGCCACGCCAGCCAAACCACACCCAGCCATCAAAAGGGAACGCAACGGGGAGAAATCATTTGTCGGCAAGCGGCGCGGAATCCGGCACACAAAATAAGCTAGCGAGTGTTGCTAATGCGGTGGAAGAATG
>JAXIVH010000003.1:2118298-2120798 GCA_036785325.1 Urophycis tenuis | reverse complement strand
CAACACACACACACACACACACACACACACACACACACACACACACACACACACACACACACAGACACAGACACAAAAAGAGGGATTTATTGATTATTTTATAACATGACATTTTGAAGATTGACAGTGGAGGCCTTCGCTTACTCAATGGGAGCTAATTTTCCCCTCGAGCGGCCCGCTCCTCTCTGACTGCTGCCAGTCGGTTCCAGTCACTAACCTAACAAGAGGCTGGTGTCAGAAGGACGGGAGGGAGAGACGGGGGGAGAAAGAGAAAGCTGCCCAATCAGTAACACTTGTTGCACCTGCGCTTACATGGAAATGGAGGAGTTCTGTGTTTGACAAAAATGGAAAACATTGTCTTGTGAGAAGATCTCAGGAATATGGATAAGATCACTCAGCTGTGTTCAATCTGCTTCAGGACAAATGCATTTATGAGGCGGCCAAGCGCGGCCTGGAGATTCATTTGTAAATTGCACACAGGTCTTTTCAGGGGCGGGGGGGGGGGGGGGGGGGGGGGGGGAAGCGGCAAATTCTAGAACTCCAGCAGCAAGTTTGTCGCGGTGCGACGTCTATGGCGTTGCGTTGTTTTTTGCGTGGGACTGGAACCGCGATCCTCAGCGGAAACGCACGCCTTTCAGGACGTGACAAAAACTCTGGTTCTCGTTGGAAATGTAGAATTTGAATTTTAGCCGTGGCTTTTTTGTGATACCGTTGTGCACAATTCAAATGTGGAATAAAAAGGGATGCGCTCGCGGGGGTACTTGATCTGTGACAGTTTGATCAACTGCACGCTCCGACACGGCTGTAGAGTTCACTTTTCACAACATGAACACAAAAACCATTCACTTAAAAGTGATTCGGCCACAGTTGCAACAATTAACAAATTGTTGTCATCTTAAAGGAGCAGTACGTAACAAATGTATTGACCATTGTCAAATTGTCATCTTAAAGGAGCAGTACGTAACAAATGTACTGCACTAAAGTCCCAAACCGACCATAACGTGTCATCACAGACAGCTTCTCCGGCCACAGCGCTACCACCGCGGAGTTCTCTGAATTGTCCCGTTCCGGGTCGGAGCGCTTGTTTTCCGTCGTGACCCGGGCGTCATGGCTCACTGTTCTTGGAGTGGCCCCCGGGTTGCCAGATAAGAGACAAATTGGCGCTCCCGAACACAGCGGGCTGCAGCCACGGAGGCGAGCAAACGAAACTGGATCAACTGAGATTGTACTCGATTCTACGCAACCCCCTAAAAAAGCCTCATCCTCTTTTGGAAAAGCCCCCCGCCCGGAGCCGCGCCGAAACCCCAGTAAATCCTGTGAGTTGCATGTGAAAGGCGGGCACTAGCTTAGCGTCCCGAAGGATTACCAGCCGGAATGCCCCCGTGAGCCGGTTGATAATTCGCAAACAATAAATACATTGACAAAAACATATACATTAGCGTAATAACTTGCAGTGTTGTCATTCTCCAAACGGGATAATTACCCTCGTCTCAAGATGTGAACGCTGAGCTTGGCTCGTCTCGTGCGCGTTTTCCTTCAGCGTCTTCAAACTGGCAACCCGCGTGCGCCGGGGAAGAGATGGCCGGTGGGCAGAGCCGGAACTCTTCACCCATTGTGAGCCTGGACTGCGGTCCCCATTTTGAAGGCCCCTGCAACACTGTTACATGGTTCACCTTTAAGTTGCGTGAGTTTGGAGGATGACACGGGTAAGAGCGAAAGTATTTTTGAAAATGTTGCTTTTGTGGATGAAATCACGGCCCCTCTCTCTCCGGTGAACTCAACATTTGCTTATTCTGCATTCTTCATGACTGCTACCCGAGCATCATGTGTCCCTGTGGAGGCATTTCATGAATGTCATTGTTAGAATCACACACACGTTTCACTAAAAAACGAGAATAATATATAATAAGTATATAATAGCATGGCTTCATGGGATCTTCATGTAAAAGTGTGACCCACAAATTGTTGACCCTCCTGATTGCTTTAATGGAAATTTGTACCCTGGCTCTTAAAGATGTATGCAGTTAATTTGCAGTTACATAATGTATACAATGTACATAATGTACATGTAAATGTAAAATGTTAGGATTTTAACATGAGTTATTTACGTCTTCAAACAGTTCAAACCGTTGAAATGAATTCTAATAATATCAGCGTTCAGATCCAGACCCTTTGTGCCTTTTGGTTTCCTTTCTGGTTGTGGTTTTTTATCTCCCTCCTGAATCTCCACTGGTTGCTTAGATTCAGTGCCCTGCCATTGTGGTCTCGAAAAACACAAGGAAATAGTTAGGAAACAGAGCCGAGCTGTCCTGCAGCTCAACAGAATCAATCTGTACAGTTAAGTTGAACATAAGTCTTCCGAAACAAACATCCGTGTTAAGGACAGGAAATAAACAAGCCGTTGATCATTGCACGTGCTCAGTGCCTTCATCACGCCAAAATCCCTTGTCACATGTCACGTTTTAATCAAGCACGGCACCATTTCGGACATTTTGTCTCC
>JAXIVH010000003.1:2114365-2118098 GCA_036785325.1 Urophycis tenuis | reverse complement strand
CACGCGCTGTGTCGCAACCTCGGCTCCGCCCTCGGCTCCTCCCCCGGCTCCTCCCACGCGCGAATATTTACGAGTCAACGCGGCCTGCCCCGGCTTGGCCACGCCCCCACTACGTGGTCTACCCCTGCTAGTGGAAGCCGGGGGGGCGAGAGCTCACGACCTCCCCGGGGGTCCGGGGGGGGGGGGGGCTCGGGTTCTAACCAGCTCTCCCCTTGCCCACAAAGCAGCTCCTACCCCCCCCCACCCCCTGCCCTTGTGGCCAGGGGGCCGGGCTGCACCGACAACGCTGGTACCGCGGGGGCTAGATTGGATTAGGAGAGCTGCTAAACTGTGAGACGGAGCCCAGGCCCGTGGCCAGGCCCATTTCTCATGTAGATGCCATAACAGCTCACGGTGCTCGGCGTAATAGAATGGACACAGCTAAAAGGGTCCCTTGTCAGCAAAATTACAGACGCCGGCATCAGTTAGCGTTCCTCCCCCTTGTCTGCGTGTGTGTGTGTGTGTGTGTGTGTCTGTGTGTGTGTGCGCGCGCGCGCGTGTGTGTGTGTTTTCTTAAACGTTCATTTTCGTAACACTCCCCAATAGCGGCTGGGAAATAACTTGCAGGGGCAACCCCCCCCCCCCCCCCCCACACACACAGACACACACACACACGCACACACACTCTCCCCCGCCCCCCCCCCAAACCCTCGTGTCATGGTGCGTTACCCCTGCCAGGAGTTTCCTTGAAGGAGAGGACTCTGAGTCGGTTCACAGTCTCCCCCGGCCCTCCTGGCTGGCGGGCGGGCGCAGCGGTGCTTACTCAGGAGGACGTCGGAGGGTTCCGGAAGCTGCGCGGGGCGCGGGGGCTGGGGGGGGTCGGGGGGTGGGGGGGGGGGTGAAAATGCCAAACCGATAATAACAACAAGTCTCGTCTCATTCCCAGCCTATGACCCCACCGGCATTCTGAGGCGTTCGCCAAGCGAACAACCTTTTACGTTTCCGCCGTCTCCTCAAGAAGAACGGAAACGGAGCGGTCGCGTTTAGAGCCGAGGCCGCACCCCACCCCTCGCGACGTCCCGCTTAATGATGCACGTGTGTGTGTGTGTTGTGTGTGTGTGTGTGTGTGTGTGTGTGTGTGTGTTGTGTGTGTGTGTGTGTGAGCGTGTGTGTGTGTGTGTGTGTGTGTGTGTGTGTGTGTGTGTGTTGTGTGTGTGTGTGGGCGGTCTACGGGCGGCGCCGTGCGTTGTTCCTCCCCAGGAAGGGAGCGAGGTCACACCGGCCGGCCGCCAGCAGCCTCCTCACCGCTGGCCTGCGGCGTCTCCGTCACTCAGAACCTCTCCTCCCACGTTCTCATCGCACGTTGTTCTCATCATCACACTCATAGCCCGCCGCCGCCAGCCGCCGCCGCCAGCGCCGCCCCCCCCGCCCACCCCAACGCCAGCCGCTCCAGAGAGACGAAATGTAATTAAAGCTGGCCAGCCCCTCAGCCACGTTGTGACAACAACAGCGTTTTGACCCCTGGGAGCCCCCCCCCCCCCACAACCACCACTCCCCTTTAAATAAAAACACACCAAATTGCCGGCTTTGTCTGGTGGAATTAGCCGTTAATGTGATATAAATGTCCGTTCCTATGGGCGCTGTCTGCAGCGCCGCGGAGCATCCAGTAACGCGCGTCGCATATATAGATACACGCGTTCCTAAGCCCCCTCTAAACCCCGACTAACTTTTCTCCAGCGGTTTGTTTTAAAATGCCGATAAGCCTTCTCATATAGCGCGTGGATTCAGCAGCCGACCCCCCCAAGCCCCCCCTCCCCCCTCCCCCCCCTCCCCTCCCCCCCGTCTTGATTAAGTCCGGTGGCGTCCGGGGGTCCGACTCTTATATGACAGCAAGGGGGGAGTGGGGAGGCATCTCAAATTCTCCCCACATTGTCAGATAAGCATAAACCATCAACTCCCTTGACCCCACCCTCCCCCACGTCTTACTCTCTAAACAGTGGCCCTGCACACAGCTGCCTGCCCCCCCACCACCACCCACCCCCACCCCCACCCCCACCCCCACCACCCCCGCCTCTGGGGTCCGGTGAAGGCCAAGCATGCCATTGCTGAAATTAGCTGTTAATCCTTGTACAGGCTCCCAAATACATTACAACGCACAGGGCCACGGACTCATCAGCCCCTGCACCCAGTCTGTGTGTGTGTGAGTGTGTGTGTGTGTGTGTGTGTGTGTGTGTGTGTGTGTGTTTGCGTGTGTGTGTGTGTGTGTGTGTGTGTGTGTGGTGTGATGTGCGTTGGTGCGGTCCATGGTTGGTGCTGGCTGGTTGCGGTGGCGAGCTGCCTTGCTGCGAGTGCGTGGCAGTGGTCACGGGTCACAGGTGAGTCTGAGGGAGCGCTGGTTGCAGAGGGCAATGTGTTCCAGAGGTGGGAGGTGGGAGGGGGGGGGGGGGGGGGGGGGTTGCTGGAGCATCCTTGGTGACCTCTGTTATCACCGTGTTTCCCTTCATGGTGAGTAACAGCCGTCAGCCCAGTGCAGTAGAAGAAGAGGCCTCTCGCTCTCTCGCTCTCTCTCTCTCTCTCCCTCTCACGGACTCCCTCGCCCACCTCTCGTCTTCTCTCTCTCTCTCTCTCGTTCCCCCTCTCATCTCTCTCGCTCTCTCTCTCTCATTCCCCCTCTCATCTCTCTCTCTCTCGTTCCCCCTCTCATCTTTCTCTCTCTCTTGTTCTCCCTCTCATCTCTCCCCCCCCCCCCCCTCTCTCTCTCTCTCCCTCCCTCTCTCTCTCTCTCTCTCTCTCTCTCTCTCTCTCTCTCTCTCTCTCCCTCTTTCACTGGAGCAAAGTCATTACTTGTGCTTATGAAAGTAAAATGAGGGCGAGCGTATGCGGCCGGGCGGGCGAGGTCAGGGCCCCGGGCCCCTCGGAGACTGAGGACACGTAAACTCATCACCTGCTGCTGATGGAGGAGCGCACCACCCTCCTCCTCCCTCCATCCTCCCTCCATCCTCCCTCCATCCCCAACAAACGTCCTCACGATACCTCGCCCTCGCGAAACAGGCGAGGTACCAGAGACAAGACAGGAGCAATTTTCCACTCAAGCGATTGTTCCCAAACAGATATAAATATCTTATTTGGGCTCGCCGCCGACCGGCCGGGAATCAGGCAGAGGGGGGAGGTGGGGGGGGGAGTGGAGACGGCGGCGGCGGCGGGGGGTGGGGGGGGCGGGGGGGTGGGAGAGAACCACGCCAGCCATGGCGACCAGAATCAGCATTCGCCGCCATTAATAGCGGGCCCTGATTGGTTGTAATTGCAAAGGCGGGCGCCGCTGTTTGAGGGTTAATATCGCCATCACGGATTGTTTTGAAACCATGCATTTTTAAACGAGCAGAGGCGAATTTGGAGCGCAAATAAAAATTGAAATATTTATTAGTTCGATGGCACCGGCATGAAAATGAGAAGCTGAGAGAGCCACGAGGCCACTGGCCCAACCGCCGCGCCGACAGCGTTAGCTTCAATACGGCCAACATAATAACTCTTGGCTGATGGTGGAGCGGCCAGCCTTCCAACCAAAAGGTTGTGTGAGCAATCTCTGGGAAAAAAAACCCAGGCTATTGTGGAGCCATGTTTGCTTTCAAAGCCGGGCCTTGATCAAAACACCTCCCAATATCACCTTTATTCATTATAAATGGCTTTTGAAAAATGAGTCAACGTACGAATGTAAATCCCTGGCGGTTTGACTATGAGCTCACTTAAAGCAGTC
>JAXIVH010000003.1:2091865-2104365 GCA_036785325.1 Urophycis tenuis | reverse complement strand
TTATTGCCCAATGTACCGATAATGATGTTTGATTTTCCATTATGTTCCAATGAAAGGTGATGGAAGACAGAATCGTCCGCCCGCCCTCCACCTCCCCCTCGCGCCCGAGTCAATGCCCACGCCTGTAATACAGACGCTCCTCGATTACTCCCCAAAGGGTGAGCGCGCGCGCCGAGCACAAAAAGTCTGATGTGATATTCTGCCGCGGCACTTATTGTCCTCAACAAGTGAACCGAGGCCGCGGCGAGAATCAGAAAAAAAACACTTGTTGAAACGCAGATAGTCCCGCGTTCTCTCCTCGCCACGCCACACGAGAGAAAACGACGGCGCAAAAGCGGTGCGCGAAGCGGCAAGGATAACTCGACAGATGCTTTGATGTGCCCACGACATGCGTGTCTGTGGAGATACAATAACGGCAGAGTTAGCTTAAGGCTCGCACGTGCGCGGCGGCGGTGGTGGCGGTGGCGTCTGAGAGACTGAGAGCGCGGCTCCGGGTTTGTTTGCTTTGTATCCCCAGCGCCGTATTTATTGGTTGTCTCTGGCAATAGCGAGGGCCATTAATAACAGCACAGCAATATCACTCACCATGCGGATGTAATTAGCAAAGCTATCCCTGAGTCGAGGTTAGGTGGCCTATAAATTCTATTAATAAGCAAGATATTGGTTTAAGATTTAAAGGCCCACGTTACGGGGCTTTTCATGGGAGTAACAGACTGTTAAAGACACCGGGTTCCACAAGGAAGATAATTTATAGATTTGGTACTCAGAGCTGGAAACAAGGTAAATACTTCTTTTACTATTCCGTTTCATTGCAGACATGTGCTCACCTAAATTATGAATAATTGAAAATCCTTCCCTTTGCATGTTATTTTCGCATGACATTGATAAGCTAGGCCTTGTCTGGGTCCTTATGCAACCAAACCCTAAAGTTATCCCACCATAATATAGTATGTTTCTTTTCAGTATTTCATACATCATAAAGAACGTGCTGCTTAAGAAGACGGATTCTGCCATTCACATTACTCAAACAATAGTCAGTCATTCACGGGAATGATTTAATAGCGACGACAAATTAAATAAAAACAAAATATTCCTCAGAAAGGCTCTTTTTGTTTCAATGCATCCATATGTATCTTAGGTATGTGCACATATCCAGAAGAGGACATATTTTCCCCCAGTATGGTAAGTAAGGTCCCCCAGCCATTATCATTAATCATAAGTTGCAGATGTCATCAATCACAGGGTTTTTATGATCTGGATATATTTCATTCAAGTGATTCATTGAACCATTTTGCATGGCCGCTTGCAGTGATTTTCATTAATCTGTTATGCTAATTAAAAGTCTGGACTTGTGGCATTTCAGGCTCGCTTTGCCCATTCCTGAAAGACCAATAATGTCATCCGGTGGGCAGGTACAGTACATATTTTAGTCCTACTTTTATAGTCAAGCTCGCTTTTTTTAGAAAAAAAGTGACATTTTATAATCAAAGTGTGAGCACTGTGCTATGGTTTCCCCCAAGCGGTTACCCATTATCTTACCTGGAGAAAGAGAGAGAGAGGTGATAGCGTAGCGGTGGTGTGACACAGATTACAGGGTCCTCAGATGGAGCTCATCAGCAGAAATAGAGACAGCCCCTCAAGATGGAAGCCGAATTGAGGCCAATGTAAATGTCTTCATTTTCGTTCTTTTTTTTTTCTTCTTCAACCTGTAGCCTATTCCCAGATGACTCATCTCATTTTTAAGATGTTCTGCCTCCACTCTCAGTAAGAGCCCCCTGTTTTTTTTTCCTTTTTGAAATCAATCAGTTATTGGCAGGAAAGAGGTTTCAGTATTTGTTATTGATATTGTCGCTGAGAGAGGCATCCTGTTAGCTTTAGCTCGGGTGTCCGCTAAATGCTGCTAACTTTGATCCACGACCGATCCCAGTAGAGTTAAAATGGTCCGAGAGTCAATACAGTATAATATATACACGCGAGTTTCACATTGCTGTGTGTGTGTGTGTGTGTGTGTCACCGTGAAAAATGTAACAATAAAAAAGGTATTACATAGTCCACTTTATTATTCCATAGACGCAGATAATAATGCAAATAACTAAGACGTATGTCACCGACACGTTTTTTTTTAGCAAATGATACTAGATAATATTGTTGCATCCGAAAAGGTCAAGATATTCCTTCACGAAAAGTTTCAGCGTGGAGGAGAAAGAATGTATCGACGGTATGGACTGGCTGACGTGGCTTCAGGAGATGGAAAGCATAGGGGCATGTGAACGGTTTCTATATCTGTGTGATGTAGAAACACACATGGCTAACAGAAATAATCAACAAGAAACACCATGAGGCAGTTTGGAGGCTACAGTTCACATAGATTAAAGGGGGGGGAGGGGAAACGAATAAAAAAAAAAAAAAACTGAAAAAACTTTTTTAATGCTCTAAGTATCGGTTGATTACCGCACTAAGTGCCAAATGCGCTTCTTGCCTCTGACCCAAACCCTGTGCATCCACAGGCAGAAAAAGGGTTATTTATGTCTGCCAAATGGACATGAACCAGTTAGGGTGTGGTAGGACCTGCTCACAGAAGAGTGAGCCAAGAAGCTGAGCATCTACAAGAGAGATGTCTGGCCACCCTCCCATTTCACGCAACAGTGCTGATGGGCTGAACAAGGTGTGCCAACAAGTTCCTTCCTTCCCTGCGTGCACACACACACACACACACTCACACACACGCACACACACATGCACACGCACACACACACACACACACACACACACACACACACACACACACACACACACAAGCACACACACACACACACGCACACACGCACACACACACATGCACACACACACACACACACACACACACACACACACACACACACAAGCACACACACACACACGCACACACAATAAAACCTCAACAGAAGAGGGAAGGAAACTCTCCGGGAAACACAAGCAGCATCTCTGAGCACCAAGGAATTTGCGAGACCTCAAAAGATAATTGTGACAAGGTGCTGACCTCACAGCGCCCTGGTCAAATGTCTTCATGACAGGGGTCACTTCCTGGCCCCGGAGTAATCTATCCAATGCAGAGTGAGTGAGGAGTGTATAAGCAATGCCTTACACTATCAGAGGACGCGGTCTCTGGGGACAAATTTACTCATCAGCTTCCGCTGGTAAGTAAACAAGTCGCGTTAACGGTGATGGGTGGGAGCGAGGCCTCCTTCCAGCTTGATTTACTTCACCATCTGGGGAAACGATCTACGATTTGAACCAACCATTCCATTGTAATTAAATACGATGCTCTGATTTTTCTATGAAATATTAGCAGACTTGTGGTCCCGCCATTGCTTCACAAATCTTCCACACTTTCTTTGATTTTGAATTTGAACCGCGGCGTTGAGCAATACTTCATACTCCATATACTACTATTAAACGAAATCTCTCAATTGTTTGTCAAACCAAGTGTACCTTAACGTAGTGATTAAGATCAATGGCATTCTTGAAACATTTATCCTTCTCAGGGTTTGCGGCGGTCTACCTTCTCATGCACAATAAAACAAATATTTGACAAAAGGAGAACGTTTTAGTGAACTGATCTGTCCAGGAATGTTTTGGCAGCAGCCAAAACTAACAGAGTTGTCAACATACACAAGTTACAAGTCTGTGAAACAATCACAACGCTTTAAGACAAATTAAAGCTTTTGATTGATGGCTTCGGTGAAGGATATTTAAGAATTTAGACGTTTATATTGTGCCTGGAGCCAGAATTAACAAAAGAAAGTACGGTGATCTCTGTAAGGTTGCTATTAAGACACACTCATATTTTCGCAACACACCATTCCCTTAATTCATCACGTCTGCGAAGACAAGGGGGTGAATAAAAGTGGAAGACGTTGCAATTTGAAATCAGGAAAAAACAAAAGCTGTGTAATTACTCGAAGCTTCAATGTTCCCCGGTTCTATTAGCTTCCACTTCCACTGAACCAAACACAATTGATTTTTTTTTTCTTCCTCCTTTGGTTTTCTTTCTAGAAAATCTAAGATAACAACAGCCAGGAGCCAAACATGTTTTAACAGACATCAGCATTTGCATGGGGCGGTACCGGGAGATGATGAGCCAAACGGTTTCACAGTGAAGCTACACTAATGACCTGACCAGCGGGTCAACAGTAAAGAGTCGAAAGCAATTTTACACAGAGCCCACAGAGACCAATGTTCCAATTTGAAAGCCCTATAACTTGTTTTTATTGGTTTGAGTCATTTATTTGATAAAGCACACAAGGTTTTGGCAGAGGTCCAGGCAATAAGTAAAGATATAATTATAATGCTATTAATTTACTGTACCATATTTAGAGTCGCTTTCTTTTTGTGTATCTCCCTTAGCTTGAAAAGACTTTATAAAATGGACTAATGCAATTTAGCAAATTAGGTTTATTTGTGTGTTTAAAAAAACGTCTGGATGGATTACATTATGGAGGAAACACCTTGCTATACAACTAGGGGACGAGGCAGTGTCATGGCTATGGTGTCTGATCCACAAGGGGAAGTGTACGCTACTGGGTGTGATCTTTCAGAGTCTGCAGCCTCTCATCAGACATTCACCAGACCAACTGTATGTTGCTCTGGAGACAAACTTAACCTATAAAGAGAAAGCAACCTTACCACGATGTTTTGTTTCACTAATATTTTTTTGTGTTTAGTTGGAGATGACCTATCGTGGCTTTTGGCACTCTGTGGCGAGCAAATATTTAGCTATTGATTTAGCTGTTGGACTGTTCGCATTGGACAGAGAAAACAAATAGAGGCAGGATACTCCAGGGTTTTTGACCCCCAGATGGTTTTGGGTTCCAACCCTAATGTTAGCAGTCTACCTGTTGGCATCTCCAACCTGTTAATTAATATTGTGTATCATTTATGAAAAGGCCCTATGGGCATAAGCTATTCTTGCTAAATCCAGTATGCAACATGTGCTTCAAAGTAGCCCATTTAAGTGATGCATGCTTTGGCTCCAGACTCACTCCTCAGTGGCATTGGCCAAATGACGACATGCATTCATGTAAATCCATAGCGTATCCCTCGGATTATCGAAATGATTTGAATTCACAGTGAGCGAACATACACGTTGCTTTTCAGGGACTTTTTTTTTGCAAAAGCATTCCCAGCACGTGGGACGCTCACAGGTGCCACAGAAGACATAATGAACATTGATTTGGCTCCAGATGCCTTCAAAAAATGTCTGGCTATACGCGTGATGTGGCCACAAAACGCAAGCAATTCAGCCGCCACGCCGCGCTGTTCAGGTGCCTCTCAGACACACAGCTCCTCACAAACATTTGTAAACTATCGCCGTTCTCCGAAGTGACCGCGGGTTAACCGGTGGTAATGATCGTACAGCTTCGCCTTTATTCGCGGCGAGCCGGCGTCGTCTCGCGAACACGGGCCGCGGGCTCTCTCGGCGCTAACGTTCGGCGGGGCTGTTTGCCGGTTTCCCCCGACATGAATCAACGCGACGACAATGCATCAAAGGCGCGGCTAATAGGACGTAGCGTGGAGACATTTCCAAATTGCCCGCATGCTATGGAAGTTTCCATGCGTTAATCTTGGTGTGTCTCCCCCACCCCCCCCCCAGCTTATACAGTTGGTGGGAGGGGGGGGAGAGGAAAGCAGGACCAGATGGGTTTCATTTGAAAGGGGTCGTGTTGTCGTGTAACAAATGAACGTATATAATGCAGACATATGCGGAAGCTCTTTCAATCTTCAGTCAGATGCTGTAGTCTGGGGAGGCGGCTGTTCGACGCGGGTCTGCGATCCACGGCGCTCTGTCTCTGCCGGGAGAGTCGGAGCGCACAAAACTCCCCGGGAGTCTGTAGCACCAGTAACCCAAGACACATGAAACTTAGACGGAGGCTGCACACTCACCAGAGGAGAGGGGTTAATCCGCGCTTCAACAACGCCCTTTCCAGGGCCATAAATCTATTTTGGATTGATGGATTCATGTGTTGCTATGTTTTCAAATCTCCAGAGAAATTGCATTTCGAATGCTGGCGCGCCTCAGGTTTCACTACAGACAGCGACTAAGTGGTTGTCTCGTCGTGCACGCTGGAAATGTTTTAATATTTTCGTCGGGACATGTTTAATCACGCGACTGTTAGATTCACTCGAGGGAACGATGCAAAAATATAACACGAAGTGTGCGTGTTATTAATACGAATTATTAAAACAAATTCACAAATTATTTTATAATAACAGTAATGACAAGGCCTAATGCCTTTTCATGTTATCTGTTGTAGCCAACCGACACAATGGCGAGACAAGTGGGCCTCCGGCGCAGAACAAGGAAAGCTCTTGAACCCGAAGAGAGACAGACGGCGAGAGACAAACTCAATATTTTCAGCCCAGTATTGGATTGGAAGTGCCGGTTAACCAGGAGCACGGCGGCGAGGCCCCCCCCCCCCCCCCCCCCCCCCCCCACCCCTCGTTTCAGCGCTCCCAATCTCCACCGAACAAAGGTGGGCTCCGCACACTGTGCCACGCCGTTTACATGAAAGATTAGCGGAGGTCGTTGTTCTCCAGCGCTTATATATTTACATCAAAAGCAATCCCAATATCAATTCTGGGAACATCAAGTGCAACATTTTTGCACTTGAGCTGACAATTTATACGGTGATGGGCTGAATATTTATGAAGGGGGGGGGGGTAGCAGGAGGAGGGCGAGGACTGTAGGGCTGGCGCTGTGGCACCCTGAATCACCTGTGATCGGGAGATCAGGATAAACGGTCTCCCCGGGGGGTCCCAGCACACAGGAAAGGGAAAAAAAAAAAATCATCAGTGGCTCTATCAAAATAAAAGCGCCCTGTCCTCTCCTCTCCTCTGGGGGCTCATCTGCATTCCCCTGGCACCCCACCGGACGTCCCCCCTGGGGATGGTCTAGACTATAGGAAGTCATAAATGATTTCCACAGCACCGCGGGTCTTCTCTGTGTGCCAGGAAATGACCAGAGTGTATGAGATAAAAATAAAAAAAAAGTATAAAAATGGGAAAATGTCGGACCTTGATAGTCTCCTAGTACATACGGGGTGGTACTAAGGGTAGAGGAGGGCCAGACAAGATGGGCGCTGCATTCTTGCACACGTTGTGCTGCAAGTTTCTCTTCTTTTCTATCTATATGTACTTTGAAACACGAGTTCTTGCAAAAAAAAATAAAATACCAAATGCGTGAACATTTAGACGGCCAAGTCAAAGTTCACAACGTGTACACAGCGTCCAACACATTTCTGGGTTTTTTTTTTTCGGAGCAGACGTTTATTTTTGGGTAATTCCTCAATCAAATGCGACCCGGGTCATGGCCGTGTTATTTCCCAAGATATTGACAAAACCCGCTCGCTTAGACTTACCCCCCCCCCGTCTCACTAAACAAAAGCCCAAATTGGAAAATTGTTGAACAAACTTTTGCGTGTAATCAGACACATATTTTATTCATGTAATGATATGCAATAATAGTGGAATCCTGCTCGCTCAGCGGCTCCCGCCTGTGTGGGCCCAACATCCTGTAATGAATAGCTAAACAGTGTTTGCTGATACGTACGACACGATTGGCTAAATTTAGGACTACTAGCAAATCATTACTTTCACTCCCCCCCCCCCCCCCCCCCCCCCCCCCCCACACACACACACACACAGACATTTCTAAATAAACTGCTTACGCGTTTCATGAAATTGAATCACGTCGAATCTATTTGAACTCCGCATTCCGACGTGTCGTCATTTGCGGGTTCCCTTTTTCACCCGAAAACGAGATGAAACTACTTCATAACACGGCGCCGCGGTGACACGGTACGTGACTTAATGCGCACTCGGCCTCATCGCCATAGCAACACTTCCTCCTACCTACCCCCCCGCGTTGCAGAGAGAGAGAGAGAGAGAGAGAGAGAGAGAGAGAGAGAGAGAGAGAGAGAGAGAGAGAGAGAGAGAGAGAGAGAGAGAGAGAGAGAGTGAGAGAGAGACCACGTTCCCCACTGACAAGAGGCTGCCATGAGTCCATTCGTCTTGGCTAGGCAACACACGGCCACAGCCATACCCGCCCTCCTCGTCTCTCTCCCTTTCTCTCTCTCTGTCTCTCTCTCTCTGTCTCTCTCTCTCTCTGTCTCTCTGTCTCTCTCTCTCTCTCTCTCTCTCTCTCTCCATCGCTATTTCTCTCTCTGTCTGCAATAGGAAAAAAAAAAAAAAAAAAAAAGGTTGAAAGGGACGCAGTCATCCGCCCTCACTAAAAGTCATTTGTCTCTGGTAACTTCCTGGTTCACAGGAAGCCAGCGCGTCTGGCTCCGGCAGTTGATACATTAATGCTATCACTCGAGCCG
This sequence comes from Urophycis tenuis, assembly GCA_036785325.1. Lineage (NCBI taxonomy): Eukaryota > Metazoa > Chordata > Actinopteri > Gadiformes > Phycidae > Urophycis > Urophycis tenuis. The sequence goes on along the minus strand of JAXIVH010000003.1, from coordinate 2,096,005 downwards.
CGTCGGAACACATGTAGGAGTAGGAGTGCTGCTGTGTGTCTCCCCGTCTGAGGCCCCTCCCAGGCCACGAGGCGGCTCACTCCAGAAGGGATCCAAACCCCCCGTCCCTGTCGTGGAATCCCGTGAGTCCGACGGCTATGATTTGACTCACATCGGCGTCACATCTATCTCGGCGGCGCGGCGACAGCCCCTTCCGCGGGTCTCGGAGGAGAAACAGCTGGGCCGGAGTCCACGCGCCGGCGCGGTTTGGTTTGAGTACTAAGCGCGTTTTAGTGACGTTCATCCATTGGATGTCCTGCCGCCACTGTGATAAATAATGCAAAGTAATCAAAATGGCATCCAGTGTAATTGGCTGTGACTGCAGTGTTTGTGTCCTTAGTGAGTCCACACCAAACATCAAATCAAGTCGAGCAAGTCTAAAGAAAGCATTTCGACTGAATACACACTGAATAACTATGCATTCAATCACTCGTGGCATTTATAGCACAGCATTTACACTGAATTTAACCACACAAATACGACTACTGACACATAAAGCTAAGGAATGGGTGGATTCTGCTGTTTGTATCTGGTGCTGGGTTACGTGTGAAATAAGGTGAAACTTTATTCAAAAAAGTGAAAAGAGCCAAATGGGCTCTTTTCATTGAAACACGGCATGGACAATGTTTGAACACCGACTTTTGTCCAACTATTTCCCTCTATTCAAACAATTTGTTTTATTTGAAGAGAGTTCAACAAGAAACAGGATCCTTATGCAATGTTCAGAAATGCATTGCTCAGAAATCCTAGGCTGAATTAAGAAGTAGTCACAGCCTTCTCTTCAGCCTTTTGTCAATTCGCAGAGAAAATACTCTGATGTTTCTCCACCGAGGACGTTTCAGACGTGAAACAACAAACAAATCTACATCGGAATGAAGAAACGAAAATGAAAATCCAACCAACAGGATCTTGATTGATATTCTTCAGCCTAATCTCCAGTTAAATTAAGTTGACTTTTCTATTAGACGTTTGAGAGTCCCCCGGATGACTGATGCGTTTTGGGGGAGCAGGGCTCCGCGGTGTATGGGTGGATCCCCTATGGCTTTTGTTGGCTCCCGCATGCTGGACATCCCCATTGAGACAGTAAAGAATAGGTGGTCACTAGGTGGGACGACACCATTGGGAACAATCGCCGGGCTGTCGGTGCCGTGACAGAAACTGTAATTAATGATATTTTCTATTTTCACAGAGGAGAATGAACATCTGACAGAGACGTTATTAATGAGCGCGGCGTTGTTGGAAGGCATAAAGGCAGTTTATTAGCGGCAAGACAGATTCAACAGCTCTCGCTCAAACAAAGGCGTTGGACACTTTGAGAAATGAACACAATCTGCCCTCCGAGATCCAACGAGGAAAAATGTTCAATACGACCAAAATGTTTGTATTGTGATCGTGCTCTTTTCTGCCGCACCGTCTCAACCATCTGCTACGCAACCCGATTGAGCTAGTTTTTGTTTTTTCCAGAATTGCACCTCAAAACGAAAAGAAAAAGTAAAACCTGTCAAATCGGTTCAAGTTTAACATTTGTCTCACTCTAGTCTCGGGGCCTCATATATATATTTTTTACAGGCACTTTGATAGATAATAACTCAAACTTTTTGACCCAGCGAGTAATTTCTGTATCCACAACATTGTGGGGTCTACTCCAACATATGTCCACGGCAACCGCATGTATTTGATGTGAGTTAAACACACATCAGTTACACAGAAATTTGGCAACGCCGAGCAGCGAGTCATCAAGCCTGCCAAGTCTGCTCCACTGCTGGGACCCTCAAATCACGGAGTCAAGACCCCCGCTCAGGAGATGCATCACGCTCGCTGAAATAATTAACCGCAATAATATGCCAATACAATGATTTGTCGGCTAATATGAGCATGTGCACAAAAAAAAAAAAAAAAAGTGTTGGGTAAATTATTCTACTCTTTTATTGTTTCTTAAAATAGACGCCGCGCTGTGTGGCGGCTAACTATTTTCCAAATAATTGCAAATAGCATTGCTGGGATGAAACGATGCATCCCAGATGCGCTTTAGCATATATAGTCCCCAGACTTGTTAAAGATAGTGTGTTCAAATATTGTATATCCACTTTGATGCAACACTGAGAGGCGTAACGAGCTGAACGCGCGCCTACAAAAGGGGTTTTCAGAAATGAACCCGATGTGCAGTGCCAAGCTATTTCTCCTGCTCGTAATGAATTCAGATTTATCACGTTTGACGGTATTATGTTTGTTTGAAAAGTTAAAAGAATTTCACTAATTTCCCAGCCCCCCCAACCCCCACCCCCACCAACTAAGCTAATACTTAACCAGATATGAGTGGCCACTTCAAGCTCTGTTGATGATTCAAAGTGAAGCAGGGCAGCCCAGCTGCAAAAGTTGATCAAAAGAGAGAATTTGACAGAAAGATCAAGTGCATCATTGAGTGAATCAGACAAAAACATTGAAAAAAAAAGTAAACGTCATTTTTAGACACTTCCTTCACCCAAGTCGAGGCTCTGAATGTGTCTGTTTGTCAGGCAGCTGTGTGCATCCATACATGCATTGATTTCGTTCTTCACCCAATATTATAAGGCAATTCCGCTTTTTTCCATCTCACATTCCCGTATTGGCAATATGCTAATGACATCCGCTCTGATTAGTGATTTTCTTCTAATCTTTATTCCACGGTGGCCAAAGCAATCACAGAGGTAGAGCTTCTAGATTTACAGCAGTCTGCGTCTTCCCTCTGCTACCCCCCTCCACCCCCCACCACCACCACCACACACACGCACACACACACCCCACACACACACACACAGGCACACACACACACACACACACCCAATTCGCCTCGGCTGGATTTGGTTTGAATAATATTGGACGATTTTTGGTTCAGTGGCCACTCTGGTTCTCCTACTGTGTCCGGGATCAAGGAAGTACACACAAAAAAAGAAATGATAGAAACTGTAGCTAGCTTTTTTTTTTCTCTTCTTTTATTGTCACCTGTTTCTTATTGAGGTGGAGTTCACAAGTTTAACTTGCACGTAAAAAAAAAATAAAAAAAAAACCCCAACAGCTCTGGCAACAAATAATAGATAATTGCAAGGCTCTGCGTCAAGTTCCAATTAATTCTGATGTATTTGGAGCCGGTTTTTAGTTTTTCTCCACAATGAAACCCAAATTGAACGCATTCTAATGAATGTATTATACTAATCAAGGTCAATATGTTGCGTGTGTTGTTGAAAGGGGCTCACGCCACAGTGGGTTGAGAGGTGAGTGAGGGGCTTTGTCTCCGGCTGTGTTTCACTGCCTCTGGTTCGACAGTATTGGGAGAAACTGTCAAAAAACAGAAAGGAAAAAAAATCCCTTTGTGTCGCCACGGGAACGCGCGGGTGGGTGGGGGGGGGGGGGGGGGGGGGGGCAGCCCACATCACTTCATGGTGGCTCATTGTTTCTCCATTGTTTGAACCCGAGTCGACCCAGAATGTGAGGAGAGAGAGAGAGAGAGAGAGAGAGAGAGAGAGAGAGAGAGAGAGAGAGAGAGAGAGAGAGAGAGAGAGAGAAAGGGATTATTCCATTCAATTTGGTCTACTATGAGAGTTACACAGAAACACAAGGTTACGCCGTAAATGAACTGCTGAAACATTTACCAAGACCTCGAATCAAAGTTGGCCGATCTGGGCTCACCCCCCCCCCCCCCCCCCCCCCGCCGCGCTGCGACTTAAGACGGGCTCGGCCATTGTTCTGCCGGATACTTTCCCTTTCTCTACCTCTCCACGTCTCTCCACCCCTCCCTCCCCTGGAGTCGGCGGCGTGGCGTTAACGCGTGTTTGAATAGAGCCGCGGCGGGGTGCGGCGGTTATAATGGCGCCGAAGGGTTTTTTTTTTTTTTCCCCTGCATTAAAATGCACCTGGAAGCTCTTCCCTAATTGGCAGCCATCTCATTTGCCTTTGATATCGCAACCCTATCATCTGCGGCCGGGGCCGGGCAGAACGACGAAGACGAGGCCATTGTCTGGGGCGGCGGGAGGGGGGGGGGGCGAGGAAGTACATCCGGCTAACGGCGTAATCACCGCGGACGCCGGCGGGGCGGACAGAGAGGGGCTCCCCGACAACGGCCCC
>JAXIVH010000003.1:2078861-2091665 GCA_036785325.1 Urophycis tenuis | reverse complement strand
CATAATTAGAGCTACTTTTAGTCCTGGCTGGGCCCTTACCTTAGCACACACCCTGAAATAATACACCACGCTATGGTTTACCTCTCCGCACTCGTTTGTGTCGGCCTCGCTCATAGTCTCTCTCATTCTCACCCTCTTTTTGCTCCTCTCTCTCTTTCTCCCTCTCTTGCACTCTCGCTCTCTCTCTCTTTTTCTTTGTCTCTCGCTCTCTTTCGCTCTCTCTCTCTCTCTCTCTCCATGAAGCCGCTAATTGAGACCGTAGCTCTCTTCCCTCCTCTTGCTTTGTACGCCCGGGGCCCCTTGGCACTCTGATGTTGAGAACCTGACTCTCTGATATAAACATCTCTCCATAACCAACTCTGTCAAGGCACCAGGTGTGTGTGTGTGTGTGTGTGTGTGGTGTGTGTGTTGTGTGTGTGTGTGGTGTGTGTGTGTGTGTGTGTGTGTGTGTGTGTGTGTGTGTGTGTGTGTGTGTGTGTGTGTGTGTGTGTGTGTGTGTGTGTGTGTTGTCAGAAAAGTTGACTTACATGTCAGGTGGATGAAGGGCTTAGCGTGGAGCTTGCATGGGGCTACTGGAGGAGGTGAAGGGGGAGGAGGTGAAGGGGGCGGAGGTGCACGAGGGAGGTGTGAGGAGGCGCGGTGGAGAGGAGGGGGGCGGAGGCATGGGGGGGATGCAGTGTGCAGGAGGCAGGCAATGGAGGAGGTGCAGGGGGAATACAGGAGGAGGCTGGAGGAGGTGCAGCAGAGGGCGGGGTGTTAAGGGGAGTCTGACTGGGACATTGTGTGTGATTGTATTTCTCCCCAATTAGATTTTCTAATGGAAAGCAGACGTTCAGAGACGTGATGCCTCACACAAACGCATTTTATATATATACTGTACATATATGTAAACACACACATACACACACATATATATATATATATATATATATATATATATATATATATATATATATGTATATATGCACACAAACACATACTCATCTGCAATTCATATATCCCATCACACACATGTGCTGGCCCTTTTTGCCTTCTGAAACGTTAGTGTATGTGTGTGTGTGTGCGTGTGTGCGCGTCTGCGTGTGCGTGCGTGCCATATTTGAATATATTTTATAACATCTTTTATTTGATTTGAATGTGAAATGTGCATCAGAGAGAGCGTGTGCATCTCCTCTCCTCCTCCACGCTATCTGCTCAGTCGTCCATATTGTCTCTCGGAGCACGGCTCTGATTACAGACAGAAATGGTTCCTCTCTTTGGCGGACCAGGAAATGAGCTTTTAAACCAACGTCCCCACCGCCGACACCACATGAGGGAGACTGGCCTCGGCCTGGGGGGGGGGGGGGGGGGGGGGGGGCGGGACTCGGTGGAGGAGCAGCAAACACAGCCAGCCGTTGGGCGATGCTCTTGTCACTCGTCTGACAGGCGTGCTGTGATTGGTCGCGGGGAGGCAGACAGTCTGGGGGACATATGGCTGTGAGTGTGTGATGTGTGGAGTCAGAAATAGCTCGGAGCAGTTAATGTTAATCCCTTCTTCTTAGTTGTGGTACAACAACACTTTATAGAACCACTCTAAACGATGATGGCGGCAAGAAGATGATAATGAAGCAATAAACAAAATAAAGTAGAAGAATGGTCTCTTGGAACAACGGAAGAAATATTACAACGGGGAAGTAAATGGGGAATTGAAATATAAAGATGTGTTCAGATAGAAGGCTGGACCGATCTTGGCAGGGAGACGCTGAATCTGGGCAGGTTCAGTAGAAAGGCATGTTTATTAGAAGACAGTTAGTCCTCGCTGTAGGGCCGTAAACACAGCCTTCGTCTGGCAGGAGGCTCCACCATCCACTCTCCCATGCAGCAGAATGGATGGAGGGACGGACAAACAGGCCAAAGCAAACGCTCCCAACTCTGAGAAAAGCTGTTTTATTGTGCTAGACTGAAAGATAAGGCTGGGACTTATTTGTGCTTCATTGGAGGCCAGATTTCACAGATAACAAAACGATTCATTGGGAATGGTTCTTCTGTGGCTCAGTTTCGCTTTGTAAGCCAAACTCTGCAGGACAGTGAGTCCTATGGAGGCAATTAGTCAACATTGTATTATGATTATGGGAATATATGACGCCTTCACGACTGTTGTTTAGTAATGATGGGAATATATGAGAATTATGAATGTGAATTTATGTATTTTTCGGTTCAGTTTACCAGTTCAGGACTTCTTGCTCAGAAGCTATATATTCTTTCAAGAATAAATGGCTGGTATTATAAACACAATTTGAGTAAATTTTAAAGAAGTTAGCTTTACTTTCTGCATACCTTTTCATCGAGGACAACCTGATTTAAGGAACAGAACATTGGACACATTTTTCACATTTTTAAACTTTTGAAGAAGTTCCCATATTAAGTAAATATCTGCAGACGACCAGCTGTACAATGTCAGCTGAATGGAATGGTGAATACTGTACCATATACTGTACCATACCATTTCTGTCAATGTTTTACTCTCTTGTATTTCTACATACACTGCCCCCCCCTCTCTCTCTCTCTCTCTCTCTCTCTCTCCTTCCTTTCATTCTCATTTACAATGCATTCAATGCTTTGTCTCTCTCTCTCTCTCTCTCTCTCTCTCTCTCTCTCTCTCTCTCTCTCTCTCTCAATCTCTCTCTCTCTCTCTCTCTCTCTCTCTCTCTCTCTCTCTCTCTCTCTCTCATCTCTCTCTCTCTCTCTCTCTCTCTCCTCTCTCTCTCTCTCTCTCTCTCTCTCTCTCCCCCCTGTCTCTCTGCCTGTCACCCACATGTCCAGTTTGTGTTGCTGTGGGTGGGGGTGGCGGGTGGAGGGTGTGTTCCAGACCTCCCTGGCGTGGTTGTTTGGGTTGGCAGGGCAACACGAGGCCGTTGTGGGACATGAAAGGCCCAGGCCACCCGGGCCCTGACTGCTAAACTCTGCAGAGAGAACCTTTTACTATGTTCTCATTCATGTCTTTCTCTCTCTTGCTCTCTCTCTCTCTCTTGCTTTCTATTTATTTTTATTTCTCTTTTATTCTCTTTATCACTGTTTGCTTTTCTTTAACCCCCCTCTCTCCATACTTTCTTTATCTATCCATCACTCTCTCTCTCTCTTGTCTCTGTATCTCTCCATCTCTCTCGCCCTATAGAAAAGCCTTGTTGAATAAGGAAGTGGAATAATCAGCCAGGCTAACGATGGTGGCTGATTAGCCATATTTCCCCTGCTGCACCATGTTTATGAAATTAGTCCCAATTATTTTTAATTACTAGTCTGCCTTCGCTTCTGTCGCCTGCACTCATACACACAAAGTCATGCACAAAATCATGTGGGCACACACACACACACACACACATGATTGCACAGAGAGCCAGAGGTGGTGGGAACAGCCAATGGCGTCGCCCTGTGTGGTTGAGTTCATCAGATAACTGATGAGAGTCGACCTCAGGCTCTACTTAACAAGGACTGGAGGCACGGCCACCCACACACACACACACACACACACACACACACACACATACACACTGTATACACACACACACACACACACACACACATACACACTGTATACACACACACACACACACACACACACACACACACACACATACACACTGTATACACACACACACACACACACACACACACACACACACAGACACACTGTATACACACACACACACACTGTATACACACACACACACACACACACACACACACACACACACACACACACTGTATACACACACACACACACACACACACACTCACACACCACAAACATGTAACTCACACTAACATAACAAACACACAAACACAACATACCCATACCATACACACACACTGTATGCACACACACACACACACACACACACTGTATACACACACACACACACACACACACACACACACACACACACTGTATACACACACACACACACACACACACACACCACAAACATGTAACTCACACTAACATAAGCATACAAACACAACATACCCATACCATACACACACACTGTACACATACACACACAAACGTACGCACCGTACACACACACACAAAGACAAATACACACACCTTGCATATGATTACCACGAGAACACAGGCCCAGTAACTCCACCAACTCCAGAGGTTTAATCTTCGCTGCTGAAGATGCATTAAAATGCTCTGAGTGGGGATTCATTCCTGCTCCTTCTCCTGAAAAGGCCGATAAAAGCAAAGGAAGCCGTAAATCTGAGGCAGTATTGATGCTGAACATCTGCTGAGAGCCTCTGGTCCCCACTCTTACCCTTACATCGGCTGCTTGGCTGCACCTTCCCTCCTGCTGGCTGCATTCAGTTTATTTGAGCAAATCCTTCTTTTATTGTTTAATATGGTTTTATTTGATTCTATATTTACCCTTTAACTTTTGAATGTTTTGACTTGCATTTCTTCTCTCGGCTTTTTTTTTTTTACATCCAAATGGCCCGTCTGAGATACTGCTGGTCTTTTCATTGTACAGAGCAAAATATTACCTGAGTTTGAACTCAACTTCACGTAACTATACTGCACTTTCTTCATATTTGAGCGGCTTTAATCGCACAAAAGCATACTTTTACTTGATTTTAATCTCACAGTAGAAACTCATCTTCCTCTTCCTTTTTCCAGTTTTAACCAACAAAAAGAAACTTTTACTTGTATTTTTTTATCAGAGCAAATAGCACAATTTGTATTCCACAAACGTTCCCTGATTGTGTTTACCTCACCGTCCCCAGCCCCAGGTTGGCCATGCCAGCCTGGAACCCTGTTATCCCCACCGTCCTCCATACAGGCACTGTGATTACACCCTGCTGTCTGAGCCGTAGAGGGGCAGGGTAGTGGCGCGTGGCCATTGGTTGATGTGGGCTCGCTGCCCTCTTCCCCACTTGTCCAATGGGTGGCGAGGAAAGGTCCGGGCCAGATGAGTGGCGGAGCTCTGGTGACGGGAGTGGGTCTGGGTTTGCGGTGACATCTGCAGCAGAAAGGCCATCAGGACTTCAGCCGGGCTCCGTGGAGGTGGACCGGGGCTGTGGAGGTGGACCGGGGCTGTGATCTCTCCCTCCAGGCTGCTTTATGGAGTGTGTTAGCGCTCAGTGGAGAGTTCCTCTGACCGGCTCTTTATGACAGGAAATGCATGCAGTAAAATGCTCATAAGCACAGAGAGGTGAGGGAGGTGAGGGGGGGGGGGGGGGGGACATGTAGGGACACATGTAGACGTGTGTGTGTGTGTACGTTCATGCATTACCTTCATACATGCATGCACACACACACACACACACACGTTTTTTACCATTAGCCATGGGTTACTTCTCATTAGACTGACTCATTAGAACAGTGGAGAGGCTATCATCCAAAGCAACTCACAATGAGTTGTTGAGACACATAAGCATCACTCAATGAGCAGGTCTGGCGTTACAGCAGCCTACAGGTGGACTGCACACATTTGCCGTTCTGTCCCAGCAACCCAATGTCCTCCGGGAGTAAAGCATCCTGTGTGGAGTTGTGTCCGGAACGTTCTGCAGGCCACAGGCCTGGGCTGGCTGCCCCAGTGTGTGTGTCTGTGGAGTGTGTGTGTGTGCAGTGTGTGTGCAGTGTGTGTGTCTTAGCTGTGAGTGTGTCTGGAGTGTGTGTGTGTGTAGTGTGTGTGTCTGTGGAGTGTGTTTGTCTGTGCAGTGTGTGTGTCTGCGCAGTGTGTGTGTCTGTGGAGTGTGTGTGTGCAGTGTGTGTGTGTGTGCAGTGTGTGTGTCTGTGCAGTGTGTGTGCAGTGTGTGTGTCTGTGCAGTGTGTGTGTGCAGTGTGTGTGTGTGTGCAGTGTGTGTGTCTGTGCCGTGTGTGTGCAGTGTGTGTGTGTGTGTGTGTGCAGTGCGCTCTCCCAGCAGTGCTGCAGTCAGTCCCTCCAGAAAAACGGGATCACGTGATTTAACGCATAATCAGCCAAAGTCTGCACATTTATGCGGGGGCCGCATTTTTTCAAAGACGCCGCACTTTTGCCGCATAAATTGCCGATTTTCACGCAAAATGTGCAAAATATGCGGGGCTTGCATGATTTCATAATCCCCTCATTTTTGTTGCAAAAAAGTCACATATATCTTCACAGAAAGTTGAAAAATGTTGCGTTTACTTCACACAAGAGCAGCCATTTTCCTCCTGTTGCCTTGGGAACATTATGAAGTGACGTCATCGGAAAGCTGCATATCCCGCGAAGAAGAGACAATGCAGTCCGCAAAACGGTCTTTTTTTGAGCCATGTGTTTATTAAGGTCTGAAATAAAACAAGATGAGAACTTAATAATTCCCAGCACTTTCTGTGATGTAGTAAGCTTGCTTATCATAGGAAGTCGTTAGAAATGAGTCTTTACATTAAGGTAGTAAGTAGCCTAGTGAGAACAGTTTTCACTGTTTTTTTGTAATTCATTTTTTTATTATTCATTTTTGCAAGTTCCCGCAATTTTAGCAAATTCCCACAATTTCAACGCATAAAATTGCATAAATATCCTGCATATTCCAACGCATTTTTTAAGAAAATGTGCCGCATAATCAAGGATTTTTGCCCGCAACAATCACAAAAAAACTCTGCATTTTTCTGGAAGGACTGTGCAGTGTTGTGTTGACACAGTACGGCTGCATGTAACCCAGAGCAGACAGCCATGCGTCTTCAGGCCCCTTGAGGGACACTTAGAGAGGCCCCCACACTGCGGTCCCCCCGGGGCCCGCGACACGCGCTCCAGAGCAGGGCCAGGGCCCCGCCGGACGGGCCCCGTCGGACGGGCCCTGTGTTGTGGCCGGCCAGGCCGACTGACCCCGGCCTGCTCCGGAGCAAGACATCCACACACACACACACGCCACCCAACCCAAACTCCATCACTGTTTTATAGTCTGTTTCATGCAACAGTTGACCCGAACACAGACAGATTTACTGAGTGACCGAAGGCCAACACAAACAACCGCTCAGTCAGAGTTACAGCCGCAGGGCTTTATGTGTCTTATATATGCGTCTTAATTTGACCATGTGTCGATATGTATTTTCATTAGTGGCTGAAAATTTGGTGTTGTAACGTGTACATCTTGAGTTGAAATTATGTGAACAGAACTGTGTGTGTGTGTGTGTGTGAGAACATGTGTGAGAGCCTGTTTTTGTGTTTGCAAGTGCACACGTGTGTGAACATGCATGTTGGTGTGTGTTAGCGTGTCAGCATGGTGGTGTGGGTGTTGGCGTGTGTGTGTGCCTGTGTCTCAGTGTATCTGTGTTTTATCAGGGAATGGTGCAAGGAAGGCTGTGTTTACGTCTCAAATAGGGGACAGATAAAACTGCCACCCCAAAACCTGAATAAAACCCCCTCGAGCCCCAAAACATGAATACTAATCCCTTTGAGACCCCAAACATGAATTTCAGCCCCATATACCCCAAAACATGAATACCAATCCCTTAAACGCCCCAAACATGAATGAAACCTCTTAGACCTGAAATATATTACTTATATAATACCCAGCTGCATCCATTCACAGTATTTATTCCTTGTGATTCCCTTGAATCCGTTCTTACGTTGAAAGCTTTGGCCGGAGCAAACATTCACGTCGAGCGCTGGAGACGACATCACACGACGCTAATGTGAACCGTGGCCGCCGTCTGTCAGCCTGGGAGCGCCTTCAGGAGACCCCGGACCGCGAGGAGCTCGTCTCCGTCTGGGAGGACCACCGCCGACGCCGCTGCAGCCCCCCGGGGGGCCGGCCCTGAGGGGGCACGGGGGAACGCTGGGTTCCGTGTCAGGGCGGAGAACCGGGTTCCTTACCACGCCAGAGGATCGTAGCACATCTTGGAGCCGTCGGTTCTGCAGTTCTCCAGGGTGGGGGTGGGGTGGGTGTTCTCCTGTGTCTCCTCCACACCAGATGGAAGTTCTCCTGACGCTGCTCGCCGCCCGGGTCACTTCCTGTTAGGACGTCTGGTGTTAATCAAGAGCGGAGTGGTGGGGGAGGGCAAGGAGGAGAAGGGGAGACGCCCCCATCTCCCCCCTCCCTCCCTCCCTCCCTCCCTCCTTCTCTCCCTTACAGGGAAAAAAGAAATATTCATTTCATTTTTGTCCATCGTTATTCCCCCTCTTTCTGTCTGGGCCGGCCGTGCATCAAGCAGCCCCCCACAGGGTTCAGCTGTACCCCCCACAGGTCAGAGGTCACGGCCAGGTAATGGTCTGCTCTGCTCCCACTGGAGATGATCCCCCCCCCCCCCCCCCCTCCCCCCCCAGCCGAGAAATAGAAAGAATACGGAGAGAATAAGTCAAAAAGAGAGGGAGAGGGTGGAGGAGGAGGAGGGGTGGACTATACGATGCTGGTCTGGTATTCCAAAGACCCTATAGACCAGAACCATATAACCATAAACATACTGCACGCACACACACACACACACACACACACAGTCTTGTAGAATTTGTGAGGTAGGTGTGTGTGTATGCGTCTACCCTCTCTCTTTATCTTAAACTTTTACTTATACAAGTATATACTAATTATGCATGGCATGACGTCTTACGTCATGACAGGCATACTGTTATCGCACTCCAATTTTATTCTTGCCACCAAAACCGAAATTTAATACAGCGCTTCCAACTGGATCATATCTGTCATACGAGACGTCATTGCAAACGTCTCATTGCGTGTAGGTCGGCTATGTATTTTTCAGATCTGAAAACTTTATACTTTTCAAGCTATAAGCGTTTTAAAGACAAGAAACTCTCCATTGAAATAACATTGAGCCTATTGACCCCATTGTTACCATGACTCCGCTAATCAACTTTCCAGCTGACAACGATTGACACACGCTAGAACTAGGCTAGAACTAGACCACAGCTGTCACTGTGTGAACCCGGTCTAGGCTATCGTCTGTTGGATTCATTGATTCAATCGTCAAACTGGCATTTCATACAAATTACAAGCAAGGTAAGTTTTCCATTTGTCGGTATTGGTTGAGCTACTTGACTTTGTCGTCAAATGTTCGTTAATGTTGTCTTTGTATGGGAGTGCAAATCAAACTTACTAACTAGCGAAGTATTGAAATATCATTGGTGTTAGCAGCTGGTTCAACTAGCAGCTAACACTATCAGAAGTGCTTAATAGTCGCTAGTTCTACTGAACGGTTGCCCGTATTTTTGGCCAACGTACTGTCTACCTTGGCCAACCATACGTTTTTATTGTGTAAAACTGTTGATATTTCCTAATGCTAGTACACACACTGTTAGCAACTGAGTATGTCTTCAAGTAGCGACTGAATAGCTGTAGCAAGTTAGTTATAACTATTAGCAAGTTAGCACTAGAACTAACGTTGCCATCGGTTAAACGTGGCTAATCTTGCTAACCTGCAGGTGACTGTAGCAATGGGTAGCTGCTAGCTATTTTAGCCAAATACGCCGTCATTGTGTAGGCTAGCTGTTGACAGTTTATTTTGCAAGTATGTCTTCAAATTATTTTAGCGGTGTCGACGATAACTATTGTATAAACTAATTCATACAAAATACAACAAATGAAATCACATTCATACTTCATCAAATCGGTTAATGTTCAGGTTAGCAGCAAGTTATTTTAGAAACTGAGGGAAAACTGAGGAAGTGAATGTTTCTGTGTTTAGGCTTATCTTTTAAAATGAATCCTCTCCATATCAGCTGGCCATCACTACCATCTCATATTATTTGCACACCTTTTTCATTCATCACAACTTGGGCAGTAACTCAATTTAATAAACATGTCAAGCATCAATTCAGAATGTCACAAAATCTGAACTAGTTCAAGTTCTTTACTTAGCGCTAAACATATGTTAAGTTAATAGAAAAATGAACTTGTTCAATGAACTAGTTATTTCATTTTTCATAAAGTGCCACCTAAAATCACCTAAAATGGATATGCATTAATTTTTACATTCAGTCACAACATTTGGAAGTAGTCAGAGAGTGGCTTGTAACCTTACCGACTACATATCTGTTTAGTTAGATCAACATAATTACACAACAATTGTACCAATTCCTCACGTAATCTATGTTTTATTCACAGCACAAAGTAGCAGTCTTTTTCAAGACTTTCCACATTTCCTTGGTTGTGCTGGCGACTTTGCAGGTATGAACTTCAAATTATGTCGACTAGCTATGATGCTTGTCGAACTCTACATGGAAGGATTTTTACCATCTCAATAAATTCACTTACCATATCCATTCACTTGATGATCTACAATGTTAACTGTTTTTAACTGAAATGCATTATAGAGAATGTTGCAGACTACATGTCCGTTGTGTGTTTGTTTGATCAACATAATTGCACAACAATTGTTCCAATTCCTCTCTATGTATTTTTTCACAGCACAGAGTAACAGTCTTTTTCAAGCCTTTGTGCTGACGACTTAGCAGGTATGAACTTCACATTATTTTCACTGAACTGCTTGACTAGTTATGTTGCTGACCAAACTGTACATGCAAGGATTTTTAGTTTTACCATCTCAATAATGTCACTTCCCCTCCATTTATTCACTGATCTATATCATTATCACCTGCTTTTAACTGAAATGGATCATAGAGAATGCTGCCAACAGATTACATGTCTGTTGTGTTTGTTTGATCAACACAATTGCACAATTAAATAATTGATCAACAATTGTCCCAATTCCTCACGTAATCAGTTTTTTTTTTTCACATCACAGAGTAACAGTCTTTTCAAGACTTGGCCAGTCACATTTCCTTGGTTGTGCTGGCGACTTTGAATGTATGAATTTCAAATTATGTCTACAATCAACCGCTTATCTAGCTATGATGCCTGTCAAACTCTACATGCAGGGACGTGTACCATCTCAATAAATTCACTTCCCCTCATCATTCACTCACCGATCTACATCATTATTAACTCTTTTTAACTGAAATGTGTTATAGACAACGCATTCTCATTGCTGATCAAGCAAAGCAGCCTAGTACACTGAATTAACACAACTGTGGTGCACTTTAATGGGTTCAATATTAAGTTGTGTTGGAACCATTTTAGGCACTCCTTGTTTGTACTGTGAGTGTTTAACTTGTTTTTTTGTTGTTGTTGTTTTTTTAGTCTTGTTCCTGACCAGACCTGACCTCATCAGAGTGGCTGTGCGCCTGTCTCTGTGTGCACGCATTACATTGCTGACATTCCTACTAATTCATACCTACATTCATATCTGTGACAAGTGAACATTATCTGATCACATACTTTTGAGCTACCTTGAGAATTTGAGAACTATCTTGAGATACTGAGATGTATACTGAGAACTACTGAGAATTGAGAACTACTGATATCTATACTGAGAATCTGAGACATACTGAGATTTGAGAACTACTAATATCTATACTGAGATTTGAGAACTACTAATATCTATACTGAGAATCTGAGAATTACTGGAACATTGAGAATTGAGAGCTACTGATATCTATACTGAGAATTTGAGAACTACTGAGACATACTGAGATTTGAGAACTACTAATATATATACTGAGAATCTGAGAACTACTGAAACATTGAGAATTGAGAGCTACTGATATCTATACTGAGAATTTGAGACATACTGAGAACTACTGAGACATATCTGATCATACAAACTTTACTGGAATCTGTTAAACTAGACTGTGCTTTTAGACCTAAGCTGTGCTGTGTGAGGATTTTAATTCAAGTTGTGATCTGACCGGCTAATTCTTAATTCATCGATCTAGATCATTAAGTGCAACCTCTTACCATTACCTGGGATCTGTCATTAGTGTTCTGAGTATAGTTTTGTTTCTTCTGTTTAATTTCTGGACCCACTCATTAAAAACATTTTTTTTTCAATTTGAATTGAATATTTTATTTACTTAGTGACATATTATTACTATAACATCCAACTGGTTTTCAAGAAGGCTAGATAACTAATCTAGATAACTATTGCATTTAGTATAAGAGCAATAATCTAAAAAGTATGGATTGTCATTGTCAATGCATGGGTAATGTCATGTGTGACCTTAAGAGGCCTTGAACAACTGTACAATAAACATTGCATTCTTAAACGAGATACATTCTCACAACTCTATTCTGTGCAAACTCAACTTACCCACATAACTTAACTCACCCACACTACTCTATCAATCATTGCATATTCACTCAGTTGAATTTAATTGGAATATTATCATGGCTCTTAGCAGATACTTTATCCATAAATTATGATCCAAGTGTGGAATTACATTTTCTAGTTTACACTGCAGCCCTTTTACTTTGTCATGCCATGGTAATTCCATAATCCATGGAATTGCGTTTTCTAGTTATTACTAATATACAATATACTTATAATTACTAATAACAAAGATAAATGAACCATTTCATTGTATTTATTTTACAGTTGGTTACTTTCATGTCGTGTTTCTCAAGGCGCTGAAAGCTGTGTCTCATCATCTTTGAGTGGTAAACTTGTGTTCCTGTGTGCATAAAGTTTGAAGCTCTTTGAGCCGGGAACTGTGACGGACTGCACACATACACAGAGTACTTGACTTGAGGCTCGTTCCTCAGCTGTGATGGTGAGGTCGTTGTGTGAGGCCACAGTCTGCTGTGCCCACATACATCACATCAACACAACACAACACCTCAACACAACACAACACAACACCTCAACACAACACAACACCTCAACCCAACCCAACACAACACCTCAACACAACACAACACCACAACACAACACCTCAACACAACACAACACATCAACACAACACAACACCACAACACAACACAACACATCAACACAACACCTCAACACAACACAAC
>JAXIVH010000003.1:2063861-2076361 GCA_036785325.1 Urophycis tenuis | reverse complement strand
CTGTGTTCATTTGACCCATCCTATGGTACATAGGAGCAGTGGGCTGCTGTGCTCATTTGACCCATCCTATGGTACATAGGAGCAGTGGGCTGCTGTGTTCATTTGACCCATCCTATGGTACAGAGGAGCAGTGGGCTGCTGTGTTCATTTGACCCATCCTATGGTACAGAGGAGCAGTGGGCTGCTGTGTTCAGCGTAAGTTGTGAGTAAGTTGTGCACGGTGCACCACAATGAAGAAGAGGGAAGGGAAATTTGGTCTTCTGCATTTAACCCAATCGTGAATTAGTGACACACTCAGAACACAGTGATGGTGAAGCACACAGTGAGGTGAAGCACACACTTAAACCCGATGCAGTGAGCTGCCTGCAATAGCGGCTCGGGGAGCAGTGAGGGGTTAGGTGCCTTGCTCACTTCAGCCGTTCGCACTGGTCGGGGTTCGACCAGTGCAAAATCCGAAGCCCTAACCAGTAGGCCGCGGCTGCCCCTATGAACGGAAGCAAAACATGAAGCGTCCTCAATGGACCGTTTGCCGTCTGCTGTTCCACTGCAGACCTGCCAACCTTGAAGACATGTTGAGTACACACATGTCCCCAACATCCCCCAGCCCCCCCCCCCCCCACGCCCCCGACAGCCCACCGCCAGCGTACCCTCCCCCGCTGCCCACCCAGCAGTGAGACACCTCACTGCTGGGTGTCTGGAGGGGAGACACCTCACTGCTGGGTGTCTGGAGGGGAGACACCTCACTGCTGGGGGGAGACACCTCACTGCTGGGTGTCTGGAGGGGAGACACCTCACTGCTGGGGGGAGACACCTCACTGCTGGGTGTCTGGAGGGGAGACACCTCACTGCTGGAGGGGAGACACCTCACTGCTGGGTGTCCGGAGGGGAGACACCTCACTGCTGGGGGGAGACACCTCACTGCTGGGTGTCTGGAGGGGAGACACCTCACTGCTGGGGGGAGACACCTCACTGCTGGGGGGGAGACACCTCACTGCTGGGTGTCTGGGGGGGAGACACCTCACTGCTGGGTGTCTGGAGGGGAGACACCTCACTGCTGGGGGGAGACACCTCACTGGTGGGGGGGAGACACCTCACTGCTGGGTGTCTGCGGGGGAGACACCTCACTGCTGGGTGTCTGGGGGGGAGACACCTCACTGCTGGGGGGAGACACCTCACTGCTGGGTGTCTAGAGGGGAGACACCTCACTGCTGGAGGGGAGACACCTCACTGCTGGAGGGGAGACACCTCACTGCTGGGGGGGAGACACCTCACTGCTGGAGGGGAGACACCTCACTGCTGGAGGGGAGACACCTCACTGCTGGAGGGGAGACACCTCACTGCTGGGGGGGAGACACCTCACTGCTGGGTGTCTGGGGGGGAGACACCTCACTGCTGGGTGTCTGCGGGGGAGACACCTCACTGCTGGGTGTCTGGGGGGGAGACACCTCACTGCTGGGTGTCCGGAGGGGAGACACCTCACTGCTGGAGGGGAGACACCTCACCGCTGGGTGTCTGGAGGGGAGACACCTCACTGCTGGGGGGAGACACCTCACTGCTGGGGGGAAACACCTCACTGCTGGAGGGGAGACACCTCACTGCTGGGTGTGTGGAGGGCGCGGGGAGCCTGGGGAATATCACCAGATGAAGGTTGGCAGGTCTGCCAATGTAGAGCAAAGGCTAATCAACTTTGAAAATGATCCAGCTGCATTGTCCAGTTAGGCATTTTACTTTGGTCTGTCTGTCTGTATCTATGTCTGCATGTCTGTCAGCACTGAGCTATGATGAACCCTGGTCCTGGATGAGATAGGACAATCCTACATGAGAGTCATGAGTGGACCTCACAATGGATGTTCATCAAACCAGACCCATACACATCATGTTTGTGTTTAAAGGCAAGATTGAGGAGATGTTTCAGTAATGTATGGAACATTTCTGTCTTAAAGGGGAGGCTGGGCCATGACTGAAGGTCAGAGGGGTGAGGGTGTGTATTTATACATCAAGATTGGCTTTAGTGGGAGTTCAGAGAAGTCATGAAACGCTACAAAAACTGAAACACAAAGAAGAAGTTGTTGTCAGCCCCATGCTGCGGGGAGCCTCGTTAGGGGACAGCTTGTGTTCCTCCAGATAAACCATGTCAAGCATTTGGCGCTCGGTCACCGCGCCGGCACATCCACTGGCTCTTCTGACCGAGCGGTCGTGATTAGCACGAGGCTACGTTAGCCCAAAGCTACATTAGCGCGCAGCCTCAGCGAGCGGAGCCAGCCTTTCACGCCTCAGCGGCGTCTGATGTTCTGGCCCAGCGAGGAGGCCCGCCCGGGGGGAGCTGCCTCTCCTCGCCGGTCCTTGTTAGCGCGACGCCCGGGGAGCCCGCGGCTAAGCTCGGAGGCCGGTCCGTGTAGCGCGGCGCATGGTTAGCGTGGTGTGATGATCTGGTCTGGCTGTGATAAGCGGTATCATGTGGTGGTTTCATGGTGTTTCACAAAGCACCCAGCAGGAAAGGCCCCGGGGGGGGGGCAGGCAATCGTGGCATCTCGCCACAGAAGATAAAACACTGTTGGAAAACAACTTCACGAATCTCGTGATATTCATGTGGTTAGAGTGGAGACTTGTGCGTGGAGGTTGGTGTTGTTTTACGATTGTCTGCTCTCAGACTTTAGATGAACGTCTCCCGTCTGATGGCACACGAGCTCGAGTCGATGTGAATGCTTTCACTTTCTTTGGCTTCACATTTGTCTCGACAAATCAAGTTCAGTCTGTGTGCGGCCGCTTGCCTCGTCCGGAAACAACCTCGCTGGCAGAAACACCACAGTCGTGATATGTGGCCGGCCATCTCTAAACACAAAACAAATATACAGAATAAGAAATACTTCTTCAAGGCCAAAACTCAGACGTGAAACTCAGACTACACTCTCACTTTAGAAGAGTCATGGGGTCCTGTCACCATGGCGATGGTGAATAGTTAAATGTTGAAAATCAAACCTGTACAATAGGCTGGGCGCTGACTGTTACTATTTTATATTCTATGATTTACAGACGCTTTTATGCAAATGGGATTTTCGTTTTTCATAAAGAGGATGTAATGATTAGACATCTTCCAGGAGGATGCCTGCAGGTAGGCTGTGGCATGGGGGTTTCAAACCCACAACCCTCTGTCTGTGGACTGGATCACCCTTGCAGCTGGACTCTCCCGGCCCCTGGCTCAGAAGCTCTTGGTACGGGGCCAGCATCAAGGGTGACAGAAGTTGCAAATGATAAAAAGAAAACACACAAAACAACATCGGACTTTAAACAATTTTACAGTCAAAACAGAAGGCTTGCAGGCCTCTCTGTATAGATTCATACCTCCAACTCAACCCAGATGGAGCCACTTCTGTTGTGATGGCTCTCGGGCTGTGATGGATGGTTGGTCATACCTCAAGAGGCTTTGGCAATCTCGCCTGGCCCTTTAGGGGTTGCTGGTTTGATTCTTAAATCCTCCTGTGTAAAGAGGCGTCAGGTCCGTATCCAAGACACCTCGCCACCACTGTGTGTGTGTGTGTGTGTGTGTGTGCGTGTGTGTTTTAGTGTGTGCGTGTGTGTGCGCGTGTGTGTTTTAGTGTGTGTGTGCGTGTGTGTGTGTGCGCGTGTGCGTGCGTG
The DNA here is from genome assembly GCA_036785325.1 of Urophycis tenuis. Taxonomy (NCBI): domain Eukaryota; kingdom Metazoa; phylum Chordata; class Actinopteri; order Gadiformes; family Phycidae; genus Urophycis; species Urophycis tenuis. The sequence goes on along the minus strand of JAXIVH010000003.1, from coordinate 2,072,725 downwards.
CGTGTAGATGTAAAGTTCTTTGAGTGACCGTAAAGCAGTGCTGTGTGTTTCTCATGATAAAAATCCTCGTCCATAGAGCTCATCTTCAGTACACTGTTCCACTTATTCAAAACATAATTCCACCTCAACTGTTAAAATGCACTGTAGGCCAAATGTAAGGGCTATTATTTGGGTGTTCTGAGTTTGAAATGGCCTCCCCATCCATCAGCTATTCGTCAGAGATGATCCATTGGGGGGTTCCTGCGTCAGATTCAGCTCAGGACAGGAGGATTGTGACCGTCTCTTCCCAGAGTGATTTGGGAAATCAGTCTCTTTTTTTACAACCCTCAAATATTTGAGTATAATACCTTTAACTGTGTCACTCACTCTTTAAGAATAATGCTCTTAAAATAAGCAATTAGCTAGTTTAATTTCATTTCAAGAAGAAAATTGTAATTTTGACAAATGATATGAACTGACAAACACACCCTGACATTTTTCATGACATGTTCTGATTGGGTGTCTTTTTTTTTTCTCATTTTATAATTTAATCTCATTTGAAAGATCAACACTTGGTGCAGCTCTGTGGTCCAAAAGTTGTTCCTGGAATTTAAAGAACAGAACTCTTCTGTTCTTTAGGGTCAAAAAAGAGACCCGAGGTCTGACAACATCTAGAAAGTATTCTTTACACATTCTATTCCCTCTCTTTTTTCTCTCTCAGTATTTCCCCATATGTCTCTCTCTCTCTCTCTCTCTCTCTCTCTCTCTCTCTCTCTCTCTCTCTCTCTCTCTCTCTCTCTCTCTCTCTCTCTCTCCTCTCTCTCTCTCTCTCTCTTTCCCCTCATGTCCCCCTCTCTTCTTCTCTTTTTCCCCTCTCCCCCCTCTCTCACTCTGAGTCAGAAATGCCTCATTCAGTAGAACTGACCTTTTTACAGCCGCTCAGATCGAGAGTCTGCGACACAAACGCACTCCAATGAAACAGCCATTGTTTATGCATAAAAACATTTACATCCAAATATCACAGATGAATTAGAACCACATTAAAGGCTGAGTCCCTCCCAGATGTGGAGCTATGTCTGGTCCTCCAGTGCCGGGGGAGGGGGGGGAGGGGGGGGAGGGGGGGAGAGGGGGGAGAGGGAAGATGCAGAGAAAAAAGCAAAGCGAGCGTGTTTTTAAATCGAGTAAATTCCTGGGTTCCACGGAACGTTCTCTGGGTCCACTTTTACGGTCGCAGCGCTCTGTTTTCTCTGTCTCAGAACGTGAAACATGAGGACTTCTCTCTTCCAGAGGGGTGTGGGGTGTGTATGGGGGGGGGGGGGAATACAAGAGAGAAAACAGCCACAGGAAAAGGGAGAGAAAGTGAGATTAGGTTTTCGGTCGGGGGGGACATCTGGGCCACAACTGTCCCGGTCCCCCGGGGACAGACGGCGCTGGACGTGGACGTCCAGACTGACGCTCACCTGGAGACAAAGCAGCCTGCTGACAGACGGGGGGCCGTGTGTGTGTGTGTGTGTGTGTGTGTGTGTGTGTGTGTGTGTGTGTGTGTGTGTGTGTGTGTGTGTGTGTGTGTGTGTGTGTGTGTGTGTGTGTGTGCACGTACGTTAAAGAGAGAGAAGGGGGGGTGGAGACAAAGGGGTTGAAGGGAGTGAGAGTGAGAGAGAGAGAGAGAGAGAGAGAGAGAGAGAGAGAGAGAGAGAGAGAGAGAAAGACCAACAGGGAAGGAGGAAGGTGAGACAACCCCAGAGTTTCACCTTCAGCCCGTGTACTGTAGAGTACCAGCGCCCTCTAGTGGCCGACAGCGTAATGTCTCTGGTGGAGGACGCCTGCAGGAGACACAATAGGTTTCGTATTAAGGACATTCAAATGTTACATTTCCCACAAGGCTGTGTGTAGTTCTGTCCATGGAAGTAGTTTGATCTTCCCCATCCTCACAGCACTGTTGCTCCTTCAGCAGAAGACAACTCTCTTTATCCTGGAAAAAGGCCTGCAGACCAATGCCTTTTTTTGTGTTGCTTAAATGGAAAAAACAAGGCTTAGGACAAAGACCAGATGCTCTTGCCAAGTGTAATATGTTAGCGCCTTACACGCTATTTGCTCAAGGGCTGTATTCCTGAGCCCTGGATTCCTTGATTCAATAGGTAGTAAATGCAATGAAAACGCAAGCCGCTGCTAGCCCGACGTCGAGGTCGTGCTAAAGTGTCTCGCTAGCTAGCCCAACGCGACCCCTGCTGCTGTCCCAACCCTCCCCCCTCTCCCCTCCCCTTCCCTCTCTCCCCTCTCCTCCCCTCCCCAGTCCTCAGCTACGAGTTCACCGTGGTCTTAATGCCCCCCAGCAAGCCCACCCCCCACCCCCGCCCGTTTCAACTGGCATTCCTCAGGGCTCCTTTGAAGTCCCCCTGCCATTCCCAAACTGTCTATATGTGTATTCAGGGACATCTCCGTAAAACGTCAGCGAATTAAACCCACTGCTGCCGCCGTTAAGTTCAGCCGTTAGTGAACCGGATTTGCTGTTTTCCGTGTTTTGTGGCGCGCGCGTTTCATCTGCTGCATGTTGGCGTCCGTGTTTTCAGGTCAGGCCGTGCACATGTGTTTACTCATTCTTGTACACGAGTGAGGCCCGTAACCGGAGCCCTCTGTGTGTTGATCTCAGGAGCGCCGCAGATGTTTCTCCTTGGAAAACAAACATAACTGAGGCCCCTTTCTCCAGGACATGGGGACTATCAAAATAAAAGCCCCCCCTCACCATCACCCCCCCCTCTCTGTCTCTCTTCTTTTCTGCTGTGACCTGCTGCGTAATGGCCAGCAAAGGCACACACTGAATCTTTGACTGTGGATCTCCTGCATTCATTCTCTTTGGCGTGCTTATTTAGACGCATTTGAGTCTTATCTCCTTGTGCAGATTTGTGTGTCTGTGTGTGTGTTTGCGTGTATTGACAGCTGTGCTAGTGTGTTTATATTCACGTGCACGCTTGGTTTGTGTACGTGTGCATTCATGCTTGCGTGCGCGTGTGTGTTTTTGTCTGTGTGTAGACGTGAGGTGTGTGTGTGTGTGTATGTGTGTGTGCATGCATGTGTGTTTTAGTGTGCGTGTGTGTGTGTGTGTGTGTGTGTGTGTGCATGTGTGTGTGTGTGTGTGTGTGTAGGTGTGTGTGTGTGCATGTGTGTGTGTGTGTGTGCATGTGTGTGTGTGTGTGTGTGTGTGTGTGTGTGTGTGTGTGCATGTGTGTGTGTGTGCCTGTGTGTGTGTGTGTGTGCATGCGTGTGTGTGCGTGTGTGTGTGTGTGTGTGTGTGTGTGTATGCGTGTGACGCCCATGTCTGTCTCTTCCATTACTCCAGAGGAACATGGGTGGCTGGGAGTGGGGAGAGGTGGTGACTCTGTGGACCCGCAGAGATTTAGAACCCTGGCGGTGGACAGCCCTGCCCCCTCCCCCTCCCACTGATGCCCCGCCCCTTCCCACTGATGCCCCGCCCCTTCCCCTGATGCCCCGCCCCCTCCCCTGTGATGAATGCCTCGCTCTCTGCTCACCACAGGGCTTTGGCTGGGGACCACAGACACCCCACCGTGATGGAGACAGAAAGATTTATTCATGGATATGTTTTTTTACATTTATATGACTTTATTTACTATCAACTTGATCCGACAAGATAAGAATTGTACTTTTTTTTTCACTTTTTTCCTTTGCAATGTAAAAGGCTGTTTCCCAGGGAGAGAACCTGAGACAGACAGACAGACAGACAGACAGACAGACAGACAGACAGGGAAAGAAACGAGAGCAAAAGACAGATGGAGAGCGACAGGTAGTGACTTGAAGAACCAGCCATATTGGCACTGTTTTATATAAAGCTCAGCAAGGGCATTAGTATCAATTAGTATCTATTAGCTGGTTACTGCAACCTGACGTCCACCTACAGGATCTGACCGGTGAATAAAGGGTTGGTTCAGTGTGGTAGACCCAGGCGTTAGTACCTGGGCAGAAGGTGAGAGACAGAGAGGAAGCGGGATGACAGCAGCTGTCTGCGTCCCATCATTGATCATGTGCACACCACCGCCCCCTGGGGGACAGATGGAGAGCTGGTCCTGCAGCAGACAGCTCGTGGCTGACTGCCATCATTTTCACTCCTTCCACCAAAGCAGCAGTTTAGTGCTTTGCCATTTATCAGGCAAGTATTTGTGCAAAAACAAGGCTTTTGGTATTCTTGTAATGATTCATTTATACACAAATACAAAAATATCCTCATAGCCTGGTTGTTGTTGACTTGTAAACCAGGAAAACAGGGGATTTGGTGGCCTGGACAGTAAGTCATGACCAGAAGGTCGCTGTGCTCCAGTGGCATTTAAAAACTATTATTAAAAAAAACAAAATGTATCATAGTCAATGCAGTAAGATCTCAGTAAATATCTTTTTCTCAACTATTCTTCTGCAAGCTGCTACTCATAAACTGTCATACTTGTTTGTACACAAGCCTTCAGAAAGCATATGCTACGGTTTAGATCCATCAGATGGTTGTTTGAGCTTGTGGAGGGACGGTTATAGACTTGGAATGTCGGTTGGTTCTTGGCACACAGATAACAGTTGGAAATTCAGCACAACTTTCAGTTTTACGTTTCGCCACTAGGTGGCGACCGTTAGTTGGCAACTAAAACTTGCTCTTTGTCATTGCTGTCGGTTCAAATTGAACTCTTCCATTCTTAAGTCCGATAGGGGGCAGTAGAGCCCACTTATAATGCCATTAAGTTTGTTTCCGTTTGGAACAAAAAGTTAATGTCAACGTGTGTGATATCGATGATAATTTATGAGAGTCGATATTACACAAGTATATAAAACATTTCACTGTAAATAAATATAGAAATGAATAAATATAGAAATATAGATTGATATAACACACACACACACACACACACACACACACACACACACACACACACACAAACACACTCAAACAGCATTCAGTCACATGCATATGCATACGAAACACAGCCACTTGTGTTCCAGGGTGTATAGTAATGATATACCAAAGCTCTTTGCCACGTGAACGCCCTGGGCCACGTGCACGCTCTGGCCCACGTGCACGCCCTGGGCCACGTGCACGCACCCAGTAACCCTGCAGCTTAATGAGATTCTTTCTCTGTCGCTCTCTTTCTCTCTCTCCCTCTCTCTAACACACACACACTGTTATGCTCACACACACACACTCACGCTCACTCACACACACGCTCACTCACACACACACTCACGTACACACACACACACACACACACACACACACACACACACACACACACACACACACACACTCACGTTCACACACACACACACTCACGCTCACTCACACACACACTCACGTACACACACCACCCACACACACACACACACACACACACACACACACACACAACACAGACACACACACACACACACACACACACACACACACGACACAGACACACACACACACACACAGACACACACACACACACACACACACACACACACACACACACTCACGTTCACACACACACACACTCTTATGCTCACACACACACACACACACTCACGCTCACTCACACACACACTCACGTACACACACCCACACACACACACACACACACACACACACAGACACACACACACACACACACACACACACACACACACACACACACACACACACACACTCACGTTCACACACACACACACACACACACACACACACAGTACTGCAGGGCAACCCAGGTGCTGAGATTCAGCTGGTTCACTCACATCCGGGAAAAAAACCTCCTCCATTCCACAGATACCTCCTCCTCTGTGTACTCTGCACATATTCGCCATGCGTCGTCCACAGGCTCTCTGAGACGCAGCGCAGGAAGCCTGTCACATGCCAGTGGTATCTCCAGACTGACATCTGAGATAGATGTGGTGCCGGGACGATAACACACCACCACATTTTCCATGGCGCTGGTGTTCCAGTGGTCTTTATTGGTCTGGCCTCTTTATTACGGCTTAAACAAATGCAATGCATCACAGGCAGACCGTGACCTGCTCCACCCTGAAACACCGGCCCGCTCTTTGAATGATACAGTAGGGTTTGTCTGTTGGTTCTACAATTAATCAAATCTCAGAGACATGAAGCTCTGCAGTCTCTGTGGCAGTGTCTGAACACAATGGTTGGTGGTGGGGGTGGTGGTGACATTCGCCACAGGAACCAATTGGTGTTTGTATGTTCCTTCACATGAAGACATTTTCCACCTTAAAGTGATGCAGAAAAGCGCAATTTGGATCCTAGAAAAATTCACCAGAATGCAGGAAGTGTTTGACCTCAAGATGTCCTGGCAGGAAACACTCTGCCAGCGTGCAAGGTATTCATGTGAACTCACTCACTCGCTCACTCACTCACTCACTCAGGCAGTGCGCCCTTGGACTGCGATGCAAGGGCCTCGGCCCTCAGAACCCTGGCCTGGACCATCAGAACCCGGCCTGAGCAGCAGACTGGTCAGAGCCATCAGAACCCATTCTGGGCCATCAGAACCCTGGCCCGGTCCATCAGAACCCTGGCCTGGGCCATCAGAACCCGGCCTGAGCAGCAGACAGGGTCAGGGCCATCAGAACCCTGGCCTGGGAGCAGACCGGTCAGGCAATCAGAACCCTGGCCCGGTCCATCAGAACCTGGGCCATCAGAACCGGGCCTGAGCAGCAGACCGGTCAGGGCCATCAGAACCGGGCCTGGGCAGCAGACCGGTCAGGGCCATCAGAACCCTGGCCCGGTCCATCAGAACCTGGGCCATCAGAAACGGGCCTGAGCAGCAGACCGGTCAGGGCCATCAGAACCCGGCCTGGTCCATCAGAACCGGGCCTGAGCACCAGACCGGTCAGGGCCATCAGAACCCGGCCTGGTCCATCAGAACCGGGCCTGAGCAGCAGACCGGTCAGGGTCAGCCCCGGCAGGAGCCTTGAGACGTGCCCGACGTACGCAGGACACAGTCACAGTTGGCGTGTTTGCACTTTACAAAATTGCAGGTTTGCGAAAAAGTCTGCACACCACATCGGGCTTCAAAGACAGCTCTGGACCTGACCATGTGACCATGCCCATTTCAATTTTGCTTAAGAAATGTATTTGCGGGCCTTCAGGGCAGATCTGTTGCTCCACCCCCTGCTCCTCCCAGAGTTCCTCTGTCTTTGTTACTCAGGAAGGAAAGGGAAGACCTGCTCCGGGCGATCGGCATCATCATCAGCATGATCTCCACACCTGTCGCTCACGGCTCTTAACTTGAAGGTCATACTGTTACCGTGCAGGAGTCCTTCTGAAGAAGAACCCTTTTCATGCATCTGGCTTCAAACGCCTTTCAAGCTCTTTGAGTCTCGAGTCTTCAGGAGAAAGAAACGCCCTCCTTGTGGCGCAGGCCTCTCTGTTCCGCCGGCTGCTCTGTTCCCAGGCGGCCGGGCCGGTTCTGCTGCGGCCCGGTGCTGTCACACCTGGAGAGGAGGTTCTGGTGGCCACGAGGTTCCTCTACAACACCCAGTCATCACATGTATAACAGGTTAAGTAATACACGTCTGTAGTGGAGACAAGGTATTACACGCACGCACACGCGCACACACACACACACACACACACACACACACACACACACACACACACTCACACACTACAAATGTGCTACACACACACACTTTAGCACACTTTAGAATATCGTCTGATCTGAAACAGCAACAAAAACACAATATCCCAAAACATCCAGAACAACATTTGTGATGAGTCATGGGGCCGCACCGGAAGCCGGCCAGCTGAGGGGAACCCTCTCCAGACGATGGCCGTCGCTTCCTGAGGCGCCGGACCGCACACAACCTGGACCTGCGCACACACACACACACACACACACACACACACACACCTTTTGTGAGTGACGTGTACACACAATGACCCCGACTTGTGCAAGCTCGGATTGTGCAAGCTTTCGCTCGCTGTCTCACACACCCACACACACACACACAACCCTCTCACACTCCCAGCTTCATTTATCCCAAGGCCTCCTCTCTATTGTTAAGGAGGCTGTTACCATGCCAACCGGAGGCCGCGGGCCGCAGGGATCCGTGTTCACCAGAGTTAATGCCGAGCATATTTTCTGCAAGAAGCAATCTCAACTCCGATGCGTCTCTGGGCAGCGCTGGCAGAGCGTGCCCCTGAGCGTTGTGTCCTGCGCTGTGATTGGCCGAGGTGGGCACGGGCCTTGATGCACGTAGGGACTGGTTTCCGGAGGAGGACGTGACCGCCGCGGCGTCCGGGGGCCCCTGGGACACCATTATGTGTGAGGAGACGTGCGGAGGAGACGGGCGGGGGCGGTGGGTGGGCCGGGCGGGGGCCCTGGGGGGGGGGGGTCTGTGGGCCAGCCACCCTGTCTGTGGTGCTGCTGCCTGCGGCCCAGAAGGAGCCTGGGAAAGGGTTTCTACAGTATCTCAGACAACAACATGGGCCAGACCCGCTACTGTCTACGCCCTGTCTCTCTGACTCTGACCTCTCTCTCTCTCTCTCTCTCTCTCTCTCTCTCTCTCTCTCTCTCTCTCTCTCTCTCTCTCTCTCTCTCTCCAAGTTTCTGGTTCCTGATCAACAGATGCTGAACTCTTTCTCCTTCCTCATCTCCTCTTTTATCCTCTCGTCCTCCTCCTCCTCTTTCATCCTCCTCTTTCATCCCTTCACTCTGTCCCTCCCCTTATCGTCACCCCCCCCTCCTCCTTCATCTGCTCCTCTTTCATCCAGTCTTCTCATCTTTCTCTTCTCTTCTTTCTCTTCTGTCTCTCCTCCTCTCCTTCTCCTCCATGTCCTCCTCCTCTCTCGCTTCCTTCATCCTCTTTTCTTCCCATCTCATCTCCTCCCCTCCTTCTATACT